>JAQJVL010002629.1:0-88762 GCA_035578905.1 Stictocephala bisonia | reverse complement strand
TCTCTTCTCTCTCTCTCTCTCTCTCTCTCTCTCTCTCTCTCTCTCTCTCTCTCTCTCTCTCTCTCTCTCTCTCTCCCCCTCTCCCTCTCTCTCTCTCTCTCTCTCTCTCTCTCATGGTCTATATAAGCAGCGCTAAGCTGAGTTGTAACGTTAGAGGACGATTTGCAACTCAGCACGCTAAACAATTAATACATACTAAATAGCATTATATTTTGTCAATTATTTATGAAATTTCTGGTATTTTAATGTTATGTGAAATTATATTTACCTAGTAACTACTAAATGTTATCAATAATAAAATAAGCCACTTACACTAAATAAAATATTGTTATTACATTTCCAGAAAACATTAAAAGAGCTATTTATCATTATAATGCATCAAACATCATCACATATAGGTCAAGCTCTGTTGGTGTAGTATTCTCTAACACACATGCTTCATATTTTTGAACTTAACAAAAAACCTGGCTCTACCCAAAACAACTAAAGTCGTGGGTAACAAGCAAATAACTGAAAAGTTATAACACAAGAATGTAACTATTAGCACGCAGTGTTCGACAAGGAAGATCATATGCCCGAATAGAATATAGAACAATCAGCAAGTTGTAAAAAAATCTGAGAACAAACATGTAGGAAAGAGAGACAATTCTTAAGTAAGTAGGTTTAAAATTTTACCTCATCCAGATTAATAATGAGATATATCTAAGGTATTGACATTCATGTAAATATTTCACAGAAGAAAGAATAAGTGAAACTCCACAGACTACCCAAACTAAAAACATGATTAGGGGATATGAGAAGTCCAGTCAAGGGTTAATAAACTGAATTTAATTTTTCATCACAGTTTACGTCTAATATAAATCCTAAAAAAATTTACTTATGAAAAAAACAAGGAAAGTTGTTCGTAAAATGACAATTTGTAGCCTATCTAAAGAAACATATATTTGTTTTATTTAATTGAAAACACTTCATCTCTTTTGTTGTTGTTGTTAGTGGTTGCATTAAATGTCCTTCAATTCTTAAAACACACTTTTGTGTACCTAACGAGATATGTACATTTAGTAATATTAAACTAGACGAGTGTAATTTATCAGACAAGACCTCTTTTTCCTATCGATATCAGCTGTTCACAGGTAACACCTCAACGGCTACGGAAACCGCGGTAAATCTCCGGGCCTCATTAGCATGACCAGAATAGCCTCTCAGTTCTTCACATTTGCATAGTTTCTCCCTCCCATCGCCAGAATATTTCCTAGTAGTGTCTCGTAATTGTGGACCAATCCACAAATAACAGTATTATATTTTCCTTTATTCCATAAATTATTTTTTTATATTTCATTATTTGTTTTATGTTTTAATGTTAATGGTTGTTAGTGATAGTAGTGACTTTTGAACAAAATTAATCTTGTTTGGTACCTTTTTAAATTTTAAGAGCACTCATCCATCGGACTGCAATTCCTTGTATTTAATCATACAGTTGTTTTAAAATTACAATCCTGTATTAGACATAATAACCTCACAAAATATGAAACCATACTAAACATTTTATGGGGTAAATAACTGTATAATAATTTTTAGCTTAGAAACATAATTAAATGTAGTTTCAATATTACTTGAATAGCGTTTTTGATAAATAATCTATCACAATAAATCGATGTGAATTCACACGCAAAGCTGTTAATTATTTAATATGGTTTGAAAGAAATATTTACGTGCATGGCTTTGTTACTATATTTTTAAATTTTATATTTAAAATTAAATGTCAAAGGATTTTGAGCACAAAGGTAGGCCGAATAATAGCCAGTAAAATTGTTCCGTAGAACGATCTTATAGTGAAAGCAATGAAAGTATAACACGTCCTTGCATTAAAAAATCAACACAAAAACTGTTAGTAAAGCAATACTGAATTTCAAATTGTTTTGTACTCGTATGAAATAAACAATAACAAATACTAATACCAAATTTATTATTTTACTTGTTTGTGATATATTATTTTAAAATGGTATAAATAAACCATTGTAATAATATTACTCTATAAAACCCCGTTTTATGTTAAATATTTTATTTTTTGTGAAAAGTCACAAATGGAAATCATGGCACTTACAGGGAAAAACACTATCAAAACTTGTAATCGTAACAAATTAATTTTATTACACTACATCATAAATTTAAATGAAATAATACACATTTAAATAGTATTATAATTTTAAAAACTTACTAGCTCTAATGTAGCTCTACTGACAACGAAACAGAATTGATTTACTTTCTGTTGAGTTAATGTCAAACATGAAAACAATTTATATGAAGTCAATATTACACTTCAAACAAAATTTTCTTACATCTTTTTTTAATATATGGCACATTTTCTTTGTTTGCCACTATCCATTCTTTTCAAATATGTAATATTGTGTCCAGCTGCACAGAATCCAAAACGCAATCTGTAAACATCTTAGTTAGAGAGGGTCCTCCGGAGTTTTTGGGATCAGACATATAGAAGGCCTCGCCAAATATGTCTGGGAAATGATTCTACTGAACTCAATAGTGTCATTTTTGTCTTGTTGCCAAGTTCTTCTTTAAATTTTGTATTTATGATCCACAATAAATTCACTCGTGGTTAAGTTTAAGAATGAAAACGGGGACTTCCTTTGCCAAGCACAGTAGTTTCTATCTTTTCCTTTGTTGAAAAGATTTTATCTTTTATCTACTTTACTTTTCACTTGTTTTTATGAACAAGCTTGTGCATCTTTTGTATCAAAATATTATTACTCTTGCCTTTTTCTAGGGAGTTGTGTTATTTTCAATACGTCCCTTAGTCCACTTTAAAAACAGGTTACTACTATACGGTATTCATTTATAGTCTCAACTGAATCTGCTTTTGTTTAATGAAGCACAAGTTTTCCAGGTTTATCTCCAGGAACATTGTCATTAAGGTAATTTTCATCGATGTCTTCGAAATCTGATACTTACTTGATCTACTATGTCAGAAGATAACTGTACAAAATTATTAAGTCTTTAAGTATCAACAGACTCTATAAAATCTCGATCATAATGCTTCAACTTTTATTTTAAAATATGATTGATTTGTCATATCTAAAAAGAAAATAAAAATCTATAGTATGAAGAATTTAGTTATTTTACTTGGAAAGTACCAAGTGGATATCTTATTTTGATAAGATCATTCATTTACTAACCTAACAGGTGTAAAAACCATATAATATTTTAATTTCCTAACCTATAAACTAAACAACTTAAATGAATAAACCTTTTACAACTAATATTTTATGTATTATCATCACTATAACCATACTAATAATGCAATATTAGCTCATATAACTAATAATCATAAGAACTACCTACATTCTGTTAGTCTACTTATTTGACAGCGATCAGATGTACACATTATAAAACATATTCAATTCCAGATAAACAAAACCTTACCAATTAATTACCACAAACTAGACGGTCCACTAACTTAAACATAAAAAAATAAAACATCCCCAACCAGGGATTGTAGTACTTATTGTTAATTTTATTGTAATCCACAAATAGTAATAAAATTTAGCACATTTAATATTATAATTTATTGTGAAACTATTAATGAAAAAAGTTAGTAATTTATTCAAGAATTAAGAATAATTTATTTCCTCAAATGTAGGTATAATCAATACATCTCATATACAATAATTCCATTCTATACTATAAATCAACCCACGTAAAGCGAAACAATAGGGCCTCAAAGGCAAGTCTGTTTTGAGATTCCTTCATATTGAATAACATAACCTGCTGTTATCAGAATTTAATAATGTTTTCCTATGGAAATATACTTTTTTAAATATAATCAGTGCAGTCTTAAATAACAGTTTGTCTTTATAAAACTCTAAAAAGCTAGACACAAAATAGTTATATGGTACATAAAAAACAAATTATACAACAGCTACAATAACAAAATACAATAATCATATAAATAAATAATTCTTTTTACCCATGAAGTTATGTTAAATTCAGCAACGCTTCTATGTTGACTATTTTTGGATATGTAACCTATTTACAATAAATATTTCTACATTATAGGTAATTTAAAAATTATTTCAAAATATAGAATATATGTTTATATTATATTATATTATATCAAATTATATTATTTTTAGGTGAAGTGGGATCTGTTATCTTAATGAAAAAAGAACTGACAGATACAAGCTAATAAATGTGTACATTTTTAAGTTGGTTACAAATGCCTCAATCAGTTTATCAACATAGTACGTGTGTAGGTTGGTGGGAGAGTATTAACCTTTGTATTTGTTTTTGCCTAAGATTAATCATATACACTCTGATTAAACCATTTTTCAGTTATGAAACTATTGATATGGGCCTAAGAACAGTTTTAAACAGAAAATATAACATGCAGAAGTATGCATGATAGTACATGTGTTTGACAAGACCCAGTGATCAGGAGATTACCATATCATGTCCACGTGTAATTGGCTGTGTTTAGCATATCAAATGTTTGCTAGTACAAATTGGACTAGCAAACAAGTATTGTGTTTTTCGAGCTAACGAGCATATTATTTGTGGCCACTGGATTGGGTTATATTGTTTACAAACCTCCTTAAAACTGTTTACGTTGATTGTCAATATTACATTTTTTAAATTATAATTCATCCCTTAGATTATTATCGCATAAAATCTGATTTAGGACCGTTAGGACGTAAGACGCAGTATTTCAGCTAACATTGGTTAATCCTATTAATTTAAAATATAATCATAATGAGAAAGTTAAGCATTACAGAGTTTTAAAAAGTAAAAATAATAAAATACAACCAGAAAAATACGTATACAGATACATATTTGTGATTGAGTACTCCACTTGACATTAATGGTCACTAAATTTACTTGTGAAGTATTTATAGTTCCTTTACTTGTTGCTTATGTTATACCTATCTGGAGACATTCTTAGGGCTGTGTCTGTACCTCTACCCAATGCCTTTGACTATTATTCTAAACAATTCCGTTTCACAAATTATACTTCACTCATTATGAAATTCTATAGAGTAATTCAAATATTTTAAAGGAGCTGAACATCAACTCTTAATGACTACAGGAAGTGCTCTTAATAGATAGCGGAAGTGATTATTTCCGATTCTTCATGTCGGTTCTAAATTTACGATATCTATATGTGTGTAGAGCTACTGCAGTGTCTCGTTATATGGCGATATAAGGCGCCACGTCTTTATGCCCTCGTTATCTATGTGGAACCAATGTGGGGAGAGATATTCAGGAATATATTACTGCTCTTTAGTTGTTCCGCTTCCAACATAAAACAGACATCACAGTAGTTACCGACTACTATTCGTTTACTAACATAAAGCATGAAATCATATACTGAGCTAGTGTATACTTATGTACCTGTATAGTGCACCTTTAGAATTAATGACCTACGTTAAAGTTCCTATGAATACGATGTAATACGTAATAAACCTCAGAAATATAATTTTTCTATTAGAATTTTAGAAATGACAATTACTGTTCATTATAGGGACACACAATAAAATTAAGGCTATTGGTTATGAATGTAGATAGACGTGTTTTCAGCATCAACTTTAACAAATAAATCATACGTTATGAGTGTTCTAAACATTCTGAATACTAACATGCTATATCTTTTAAATGCTATTTTAAAGATATTAAAATTATTCTAATTTTGTATAAAGCAAAAGCTAAGGAAGAGGAAATATAATTTTGCTTACATAGTTCAAAAATCTTTTTTAAAGATTTAAAAATTATTTTATCTCTAGATGAGGGGCCAACTTTTATTCCTGCCACCCACACAGTGAACTTGAGGACAGGCCAAACCATCTTCCAGTGTTGCCGGACTCTTGGTTTAACATCTCACCAAACCCATCATAAGTATAACCTTCAATGTTAAAGAACGTTGAAAGAAAATGTTTGCTAGTGCCCTCGATATATGGATCCTAAAAGAATGGTAAAGATGAGAGCTTTCAATTTTTGGACCAACCAACGTATTACTTAACAAACTATTTTGTAAAACACCTTAAAAGCATAGCTCCTGTAATGAATGTGTAAGGCTACCGAATTCAATTGCATTTATTTTGCAATCTTACAGAACCATCGTATGGATAACAAAATAATATTACCTACGATGTTAAAAAAACATTTTTACCTAAAAATATAACATATTCAAATTGAAAACTTCGTAATAAGGTTTTGTACATATACAACTTAATACACATTTTATAACGGTACTTCAAAAACTACAATACAAAGATGGTGTTTACTAAATCAGATAAAAGGTTAGTATTATTTGGAGATTAAATGTAAAACAAAATGTAAAATTGATGATTTAGAATTTATATGTTACTTATTACATTGCCTGAGTGCAATACATAAGTTCAGATACTGTTCGGAAAACGGGATTTTTGAATATTTACTCAATTACTTCATGCTATACGATTATCTTTAACTATGTAATGAATGGATAGTACGACCGGCCACAAAGATAGTGATTTGTTTTCTATTAGAATTCACTAAATTTAAATCTATTACATGAAATAATTAAATGTGACAGTAAGTCTTTTTTGGTGGAGAAAGGCACCTACAAACAAACACAGCTTAAGTAAGAGGCACGCGTTCGTGTCCTCTGAATTATTCATCCCCTTTGTCCTCATATGAAACGGAGCTAACTAGGAGAAAAGTAATGGACCAAAGTGGTCCCTAGAGTCAGGAATAAATTATAGACACAAAGTGGTCTAGGCCTAATTTGTGGTCACTCTCTTCCACTTAGAAAGCACTATTTCAGCAGTAGGCCACTCTGGTGTGGTCGAATGTGGGCGCCTGAAGTGGATTAGATGGGCAACTGTTCACTTGGCTGCGTTTCTAATGATCGAAGTATCTAAGGGCCAATTTAATGATTTATTATGTAATTTATATATTTTGGTTGTCTTCTATCCTATCAAACACGTCGATTTTTACACAACTCTGTTTTTCATGTTATTTCAAATATTTATAACAAGAAGGAATTTCATGTAAATAAACATACTATCAGTCGTCTCCGCTTAGCATAATTGATATTCACCAATCGAACAAAGATTGTAACATAAATTCTCTATAATTTTCACAAATCTTGACATTTTTAACATCAATGGGTATATAATGGGTTTATGCAGTACTTTATGAAAAAATAGTTTTTATTCCCCCGAGAAAAGTAGACAAATATTTGTTAAGCAAAATTATTTGGTTACAACTACGCAATTTAGCTTTCTATATGTGAATGTTAACGCTTAACGTGGGTTTTAAAACTGATTTAGTCAACAACTATTTTTCGAATAGTATCGAAAAACTACTGTCTTGATAACCGAGGAATGCTCAAAACCTAAATGTTTATTGCAATGTAGTAAAAGTGATTAACTTAATGCAATATATTTAATAAAGAGAATATTGACTCAAGATTTTCAGAAATGTTCAAGAATCGTGTTACGTACCATTTCTTATAATGATGCTAAAGTAGGTGTATTAAACGTTTCCTAAAATTCCTCACAGCACAAAACACATCATCTGTCCACTAAATAGTCACGTCGATTCAATAATCAGTATTATAGTCATTGTGTTCATGATAATAATATCGATGGTTTCTTTTATACTTTCTCTAAAAGATTATTAGAAATATTTTATTCTATTCATAAAAGCAAACACATTTTTCAATATGTGAAATATAGTAAATGAATAAAATAACTATAATAAAAAAACAATAACTCTAAACATAATGAAATAAACTAATTTTACAATAGTTGAGTTGCAGTATGAAACGAGCAATCACTGGCACAATAAGTTCACTTCCATGAACATTTAAAAACTTATGGTATACAAATGTTATTTAATATACATCATCAATCACAGAATCAATTCAAAGTCTACTGGTTGTATTTTCATATAAACTATACGTTTGGCGTCAGACAAACTGGAACCGATATTTACAACATTTATCACACTTGATCGATGGCTTCAGTCGTGCATTAAATACTGGCTGATCGAGCTTTAGTGACGAGAGGTATGTCTCCAGCCATGAATAAAACACTGACATAGATGCCGACGACTTCGACGTCTTCCTCAAACAGCTCGGTAGTCATAAATTGTGTGACGACGCGTCTATATCCGCTTCGTCATATTTATCACAAAAATTCAGGAGACTGAACTTCTTCGGAAATTATTAAGTTAAAACTATCAGTAGCTGCTCAAGAAACATACCATGTATATTTACCAATGAAGTAACTTGCGAATTACTTGTAATTAAGTAAGATGCCCCTCTCCCCCAATCATAGGTAAAATATTTGTTAACTATTTAAATAAAACAAAACGAAAAGTTAAACAAAAACAGACTACCTCATCCAGTTCTCTAGCTGTATATAACATAAAAATAAATAAAATATCTCGTAGTATAGAACAGCAGTCAGGAAGTCTTAAACACTAATATTTTGTCTTTTCAAGCTGTAGCTTAAAAACGTTTTTTTAGAAATCTGAAGTCATTTTTGCATAATTTTATTGCGTGTCTCTGTAATTAAAAGTAATTGTTCATAACAAAAAGTGCCTACCTAGTAAGCTTTCAAAAACGGAATTTTTCGGATGTTCAATAAAATTATAACTTTTTCATAAGAACCTTAATACAGGCTAGTTATGATACAGGTAGATACATAATTATTACACAGTTGGTCAGTAGTTTTTAGTATCTGATTTTATGTTTTATGTTTGTAAACGAATAGTAGTCGGTAGCTACTGAGATGTCTGATTTATGTTAGTAAACGAATAGTAGTCGGTAACTACTGTGATGTCTGTTTTATGTTAGTAAACGAATAGTAGTCGGTAACTTCTGTGATGTCTGTTTTATGTTAGTAAACGAATAGTAGTCGGTAACTACTGTGATGTCTGTTTTATGTTAGTAAACGAATAGTAGTCGGTAACTTCTGTGATGTCTGTTTTATGTTAGTAAACGAATAGTAGTCGGTAACTACTGTGATGTCTGTTTTATGTTAGTAAACGAATAGTAGTCGGTAACTACTATGATGTCTGATTTATGTTAGTAAACGAATAGTAGTCGGTAACTACTGTGATGTCTGTTTTATGTTAGTAAACGAATAGTATTCAGTAACTACTGTAATGTCTATTCTATGTTAGTAAACGAATAGTAGTCAGTAACTACTGTGATGTCTGTTTTATATTAGTAAACGAATAGTAGTCGGTAACTACTATAATGTCTGTTTTATGTTAGTAAACGAATAGTAGTCGGTAACTACTATAATGTATGTTGTATATTAGTAAACGAATAGAAGTCGGTAACTACTGTGATGTCTGCGTTATGTTACTAAACGAATAGTGGTCCGTAACTATTGTGTTGTGAGTTTTATATTAGTAAACGAATAGTAGTCGGTAACTACTGTGATGTCTGTTTTATGTTGGAAGCGGAACAACTAAAGAGCAGTAATATATTCCTGAATATCTCTCCCCACATTGGTTCCACATAGATAACGAGGACATAAAGATGTGGCGCCTTATATCGCCATATAACGAGATACTGCAGTAGCTCGACACACATATAGATATCGTAAATTTAGAACCGACATGAAGAATCGGATATAATCACTTCCGCTATTCCATTAGCTACTTTCCGCATCTCACAATGGGATATTACTCTGTTTTAATAGTCTGTTAAAAATAGCATTTATAATTTAATGGCAAGATAATATACTCGTAGTAAGAAAATGAGATGGATTTTAAAATAGTTATTCATTTTACTACCGAAAACTACTAAGTGTATTACATGACAATCAAATTTTTGTGTGTTGCCACTAAACTTCAAAGAAAATGTTAAGTAATAAATACTTGTACAAGTATTAATACAATCCGATCATGGAGATGAGGGCTAATATGAGGGGCAAATGAGTGTGATGAGTGTAGATGAACGAATGTAGTCAATCTAAGGTCGACCGTTCCTCAGGAAGAGCTATTTATTAATAGCCAGGGCAACAAAGGGACCTTCCAAGTTTTATGTGGAATCCGAACCTCGTAGTATTGGTCTGATTTTCAGCTAACTGACAAGCCTCATATTCAGTTCTTTCCCTTACACAACATTCAGACATTGACTACCACCCATCATGGACACCCCAGACTTCTCTAGTAGTGTCCATGCCGATAGCAACCATTGAGCGGATGCTTTGCCGGTATTAAAGGAACCGAGTATACAACCTTTTGTTTATACAGGGTTTTATATATTTATATTAAAATATTAACATGTTTCATTATAGTTTCAAGTTACAAATTAACAGTTCAATCCTGTTTTGCAATCAGATATTCCAGTACACAGAGTTTTCATGTCCGTATCATTCCCTGAGTTCACCTGAGACCTTCATTGGACGCTAAAATATTGAAAACCAGTCTCATTTAATGAGGCTATTTGCACTCTGGTTTATCTATAATGGTAGTCATTGCACAGTAATTGAAAATGTTAAAAAATTGACTCATATGTATAATTTGTAGCAACCTATGTTTGTCATAAAAGAAATGGCAAAATTAAAAAACAGCGAAAATAATTCTTAACCTTTAAATAATTGATATATGAATCATTCGTTTTGTTTTTAAAACTGATATTGTACTTTGGTTATAGCAAAATTAACTGTTCGTGCTTTGTTTTATTTAGATATATACTGGTTTTGATATATAAGTCACAGCGCCTTAATTTTTTTTCAATGGCTTAATGTATTCTGTTAAATTAATAATACCAATTAATCCACGAAAGATCTCATAGACTTGATACTCTCAGTGTGTGACTAAAGACTCTTAGTAAACGTTACTCAGATCAAAGTCCCTTCCACCAAGGGGAGGGGGGTAACAGAAGGACTCTTAACAATCTCCACTTTAGTGTTATAGTCCTTACCCAACTTAAAAGAGGTCTAATTGGCGTATATTTTTTACAATTTCTTCATAGATTATATAACTTTTAAACCCCTCTCGTGTTCAATTGCAATGTTAAAGGTTAGTCAATTGGCCCTGTTTATTTATTTCTTTAATTCAAAATAATAGGTCACAACATTTTGCTACCCTAGTTTAAATTAATTAATAAATTTACTCCCGCAAATTTAACAGGGTCATAAATCACCTAAAATAAAGAGCTTTTCGTAAACCCAAATCACAATGGAGGCACTAGAAAAAGTGCATGTCATTCTTGCTAGGAAATGTGGCTGCTGCTGGCAAGTCGATGAATCAGCCCTTTGGCTAATGGCTTTGCATATATAGTATACAGGCTTATACTAAATGTTGTAAAAAACATACAACATTTAGTAAAAAAAAAAACTTTCACAACTTTTGTATGACTTCACTTGAAAAATGGTTATTTTTTCATATATAATTTGATAATTTAATTTTTTTTAATACTGTTGTTCCATATAGTGTAATTTTGTATCATAACAATTTACCTAAAACCGCTAAATCGTGGGGAAATAATATTTGTTCAAATTAATCAGTATGAAATTCAAATGACTGTTACTCTGGAAAGGATAAATCTTTAGAAGTCCGGTTGGGAAAATTAATTTCTCTCGAATAGACCTTTCATTTCGTACTAAATTCGACTTAAGCATCTAAGATTTTCATTCAATTCTTCTCGGGCCGTCTCACTAAAAAAATTAAATGTCGCTAATGACGTTATAAAGTAGACTCTTAGTAACCATGATGATTTACAAGATTTTAATTTTACAAGTGAAGTTATATGAAATTTGAGAAAGCGTTGTCATATATTTTCACCTTATGTATTTTGGTAGCATTAGATGCAGTACAAGCAACCAAATTCAACTGTAAAATTCGTTTGTTAAATTACAAAAACTGGCTTTAAACCTCAAAGCATAATACTTCAATGATTAAAAAATATCGCTAATAACAACTACCTCACTACTTCAACGCTTTAAGGAGAATCGTAACAAAAACTTAGCATTAGCTAATTAATTGTATGGATCGAGAAAGGGTTCGATTAGAATAAATATTGTTTCATAGCATGGAACAGCATGTTTTATGCATACTGTAAGTCATTAATTACTGGTAAACTTAAATATATAAAGCTAATTTAACATTCTACATGGTACTAATACTTACCATGTAACGACACTGAGTATGTGGAACAAAAAAATAAACAACATTTACTCATAATGTAATAATAATTGGAAAATTACCTACATGTAATAATATGTAAAAGTATTTCGATTTTTACGATTAGATCTTGAATTAAACTATTACAATTTAATAATAATTAATAGTATTGATAATATTTGGGGTCTGAAAATTCATTTTTTGGTAATTTTTACTTAATCAACCCATATCACTCATACTCTTATGGATCCTAAAGTGTTTTATTTGCATCGCCAATTTCATAAACGCAGTAAAACAGAGTTTAATGGGTAATAACCACTAATAAGCATTATTATCCTAAATAAACGTTATCCGTAGTTTGTAAATATAATTGGCCGTGTTATTGGTTTAGCTTATTGCGGTGTTATAGTAAATTGAATTGCGGTAGTATTATGAAGTTAATTATGAGGATGATTAATAAAGATATAAAGTTGCATTCATTTTTTTTTTCATTGATTGAACAAAGGACAGGCGAAACGGGTAAAAAGAGGGACTAAATAAAATAAGCTTGATCCACACAACTTTTCTGGGGTGGGAGGGAAGGTCGTACCATAATGCGTGTTTAGGTAGAAGGAAGGGTCAATCCCCAAAGTACGTGTTTGGGTAGGAGGGGGGTCATTACCAAAGTACGTGTTTTGTTGGAAGGAAGGGTCAATCCCCAAAGTACGTGATTGAGTAGGAGGGGGTTATCACCAAAGTACGTGTTTGAGTGGGGGGGGATCAATCACCAAAGTAAGTGTTTGAGTAGGGGGGGGGTCATTACCAAAGTACGTGTTAGGGGGGGGGGAAGGAAGGGATCAATCCCTAGAGTACGCGTTTGGGTAGGAGGGTGGTCATTACCAAAGTACGTGTTTTGATAGAAGGAAGGGCCAATCCCCAAAGTACGTGTTTGGGTAGGAGGGTGCTCATCACCAAAGAACGTGTTTTGGTTGAAGGAAGGTTCAATTCCCAAAGTACGTGTTTGGGTAGGAGGGGGTCATCACCAAAGTACGTGTTTTGGTGGAAGAAAGGGTCAATCCCACAAGTACGTATTTTGGTGGAAGGAAGGGTCAATCCCCAAAGTACATGTTTGGGTGGAAGGAAGGGTCAATCCCCAAAGTACATGTTTTGGTGGAAGGAAGTGTCAATCCCCAAAGTACATGTTTGGGTAGGAGAGGGGTCATCATCAAAGTACGTGTTTGGGTGAAAGGAAGGGTCAATCCCCAAAGTACGTGTTTGAGTAGGAGGGGGTTATCACCAAAGTACGTCTTTTGGTGGAAGAAAGGGTCAATCCCAAAAGTACGTGTTCAGGTAGGAGGGGGGTCATCACCAAAGTACGTGTTTGGGTGAAAGGAAGGGTCAATCCCCAAAGTTCGTGTTTGAGTAGGAGGGGGTTATCACCAAAGTACGTGTTTTGGTGGAAGAAAGGGTCAATCCCAAAAGTACGTGTTTGGGTAGGAGGGGGGTCATCACCAAAGTACGTGTTTTGGTGGAAGAAAGGGTCAATCCCCAAAGTACGTGTTTGGGTAGGAGGGGGGTCATCACCAAAGTACGTGTTTTAGTGGAAGGAAGGTTCAATCCCCAAAGTACGTGTTTGGGTAGGAGGGGGGTCATCACCAAAGTACGTGTTTTGGTGGAAGGAAGGGTCAATCCCCAAAGTACGTGTTTGGGTAGGAGGGGAGTCATCACCAAAGTACGTGTTTTAGTGGAAGGAAGGTTCAATCCCCAAAGTACGTGTTTGGGTAGGAGGGGAGTCATCACCAAAGTACGTGTTTTGGTGGAAGGAAGGGTCAATCCCCAAAGTACGTGTTTGGGTAGGAGGGGGGGTCATCACCAAAGTACGTGTTTTAGTGGAAGGAAGGTTCAATCCCCAAAGTACGTGTTTGGGTAGGAGGGGAGTCATCACCAAAGTACGTGTTTTGGTAGAAGGAATGATGAATTCCCATAGTTACGTGTTTTGGTGTAAGGAAGGGTCAATCATCAAAGTACGATCATGGTTTACTGGCATGGCATGGCACTGATGAAATTATGTGTATAGAGAGGAGTGGGTGTCCTAAGTTGTAAACTGCAGCAAGTTTATTGCATATTTAAATTCATTATTATTATTAAGTTTAAAAAAAAGCACTTTATAAAGTACTGTATGGGTACTGTATGGGCTGTATGGGTACTGTAAATAAATAGTTTTAATGATAGGGAACAGTAGTACAGTTTTTAAACCTGTAATTAGATGCCCTTGAACAATTTTCCATAAAAAAAAAGTAAATTCATTGTGTAAACACAGCTTATACGCTTATAAAGGTAAAACATTAATGTACAAAAATTACAGGTAGATTTAAACCCATTAGAATATAAATATACAGTCTTCATACAAGCACTTAATTTCTATTATTTCTATTAATTAAACTCGAAAAGAATATCTCCCACGTATATCTAATCAGTATCCACTCAACGGTTGGCATCGACGTAGACACTACTAGAGAAGTCTGCTGTACCTCTGTAGTGTAGAGAATTACCATTACCTCTGTACGTGTATGGGTGGGTGGGTGGGTCATTACCTCTGTACGTGTATGGGTGGGTGGGTGGGTCAATATCTCTGTACGTGTATGGGTGGGCGGGTGGGTCATTACCACTGTACGTGGGTCATCACCACTACATACTTTTTTAACTTTTGTAGTTGTTATGAGTGGTGAATGTGTACGCAAATCGTATTAGTGTGTTTGTTTATACGTCAATACGTACAGTGGTATAGATAGTAATTATGATCACTATCTATAGCATTTTTACCATCAGATAACTCTGAACTAACCTGTAACTTGTGGGATTTTGTATTATAGTTAAAGTGTAGTAGCCTACTCTTATTTATATTAAATGAATATATATATATATATATATATATTTATATTTCTTTTTATATATACAGTTAGTGGTTAGATGTAAAAGAGGGTTCAACAGAAATACCTCACTAGTTGAATTATTTATAATCAATAGACATTTTTATTTTATATAATTTTACTGCACGATAAGTCATTATGGCAAGTGAATATAATAAATACTCCCCAAATGTAAATAACACTTTGTTATTCTACCAGAAATATCTTACCACTTCCTAGAGTAAATTGCTCTCTTAATGTAACGAAAACATCAACAGTGGTGTTCAACTGGTTAATTGTATGTCTTACCACTAAATATGCACTTCAAGTAAATACATTACTGTTGCTAGTTAATTGTAGCTTGGAAAACTACTATAGTATGTTATGGTTGTTATGGCTTTGTGTTGTAAAAGTACGGGAATTTACTCAATTTAGGTATTATATATAATTCGGAATGGAACAAATGAGACTATTGACTTTAGGAGAGTCAACCTGAAAGAAGCGCCAGTAAAGTGTTTATACACTGTAATATGGAGAAAACGGGGGACAGTTGGTTATTGAAGAAAAAAATTGATTCTCGGATATGCTTTCGAATTGTGGTTATTTTTATAATTGATATTCTCTGTGACGATTCTATAATGATATTACTTATGTTTACTTGACCCGTCTCAAGTGTGAATAGATAATATATTAAACAAATAGATATAAAATGTAATAAGTTAAAGTAATAGTAACAAAATTGGACAACAGAGGCTAATCTTTTTTCTTCTGATAACAGACCTGTAAATTTTCAAAAAAAGTGAATATGAATTAATGCCTAAAAGGTTTTTAAGCCGTTCTAATACCATATTATGTCATTTTTATTGTTATATTTACTATATTAAGACAGATTTACTGCATAATATCATTGATTTTATAAGCAAATAGATTTCCCATCCAATGTTAAATTTTGAGTCTCAAAATATCAGCTGTTTTTGTGGTCCATTGTGGAGCGCTAGTGTAGTCCCATGTAAATGTAATGCAGTTTAATCCAGCTGTGGTTGCGGGCCACACAAACTAACAAAATTACTGCCACAAATATTCCTATTAGATGGTTTATCTATTGTAGGTTTATATAATCAATGATAATATATATGCAAAATTATCAGTAATATGTAACATAACGTAAGAAGAAAAGTAAATTTGTGTGTATTTTTTTGGCTAGAATGAACAGCAAAAATTATGATAGTATCAATATTTTTTTATGAGATCTCTAAAGTAATGTTTGACTAAAACATAACTTGATTTATCTATGCCTAATACAAACGTGTGTTAACAGTTTCAATCAGTGACTAGCCCCAATTCTTCCCTGTTAGACAAAATATCAAAGGGTTGTTGATTGTGAAATATTGTAATTGAACATGTCACGCACAGTCTGCCTACCGATTTAGGATTTTTTCTCTCGAACAATGGGAATATCAGAGTGGAATAAATCCAGTAAAACATATGACAAACTTGACTGCCGATTTTCATGTAAGTTTTAATACAAAATTCTCACTGTCACTCTTAATTTTGATCGTATGGGGCAGATGTAATTTAGAGGTTTGATTGATTAGTTAATTGCCATGAAAATCAATTTAAATTAATTTAAGAAAATGGAAAAAAAATTAGTTTAAGCGTGAATACCACAGCACCACGAGTGTTAAATTGCCAGTAGCGTCATCAATAATGAGTTTATAACTTATAAATTTAATAATGCGTTTCTAAGGAATTTCGGAATGGAAAGAGTGTCAGAAGTGTCTCGTCTTGTCAGGTCCCTCCTGACAACCTTTGGACTCTATCAGCTGACGATGCAATGAGACCTGGTTACCATCGACCGCTAAACAGAGAAAACATCGTCGTTCAGACTAGAAATTTTTACGATTGTAGAACTGCAGCCAATCATCGCAAACTTACCTACTCTCGTCTGGGCTGTATGTTTATATTCGAGATTTGATGCAAAAATAAAACTATAAATACATAAAACGTGTATTTGTATTAATCGTGCGTGCGTTATGTGTGCGGACGTGCGTATGTCTATTAGTTGTTGCTTGAGGTAGATATTATTAAAAAAAGTTTCTTTGAGATTTTGAAATACATCCACCTATGTTAAAAATTGTTGACTACATTTTTAGCAGTGAGTAATATCATTGACTAATATACCACTGCCTTGAGAAATTGAAATTTTTGTAGTACTAAATATTCTCGTTGTTAACAAAATACGAGTAGATTACAGCAGGATCCAATTGGAATAATGACTTCTTTTTTTTTTATTTTAGAACAAACAGGTTATGACTAATAGTTCCGTCTTGTATCATTAATGTTTTTAAACCATTGTTTGTGCTGTAAAAATATTTATCTCTATTTTAGGCAAGATATATATCTTTTATAACCAACCTAAAGTTAAAACAAACTAAATACTAATATTTGGCAGAGTTTGTAGAAAGAAGAATAAAGTAATAATTAAAAGTGCTCTGTATCTTAGAAAGGATGATGGAAAAATATTTTATTTACGTCACTTCAAAGATATTTGTATGTTTATAACTACGGATTTTATGAAGTCAAAACTTTACACAACAGTCATTTTTACAAGGAAGGTAACGTCAATTAAATACTAATGTTTATTTGCTTCATATATATTAGTTAAAACAGTTTTGACAAACCTAAAACTAAAAACTTCTTTAAAACAGTTGTGATAGATTTAGGCCCACTACATTCACTTTATTACAAAAACTTGTGCAACCAAATAGTTATAAACTTGAATATATAGAATAACTTCTGTAAAATGGATGGAAGTTTGGAAATAAGTAATCATGATTCTTAGGGATCACACAAAACATGAAAAAATATCAATGGGTAAACATGTAATACGTCATTTTATTTTACGTGTAATAAATTTTATAATCCATACTGTATAACAATGCATATTAATTTAAAAATTACTGACCAATTCCTCTTCTCCTTTTAAAGGTTTTTTAAAAGGGAACATTTGAACAATTTATTACTCACTTCTTGTTTTGAATTAGGGAAGAGAGGTATATGATACAAACACTATTCAGCTTTTGATGGCTGTCTTATGAAAGTTGGGAAAGTGAATGTGCCTTTCTGTCCCTTATCATAATAAACTGTAATCTGTGGTTATATTCTGTATAGTATTCTTTTACATATATGCTAACTTAAAAAATAATATATATGGAACTAAACAGATCACAATTTAATTTTAAGTGCTTAATTTTAAACTCTGTTTGAATTTAAATATATAATTATATTGTACATAGAAAAACTACCTGTAAAAATATAATTCTTTAAAGGTCCAAGATGATGTTATATTCTATTTATCTAAACAGCCTCCCATCTAAACGAACAATAATAATAGGTTTTTTATAGCTGAAGACAGTATTGCAATAGTAAAATGAGAAAACAAAATTATAGTTTTGCATGGAAAAATTTGGACTAAGACAAATGAATAATTTATTTTAAGCATGAATAACTCATATTTGGAAATAAAACCAATCCCTTTGCTTCCATTTCATACAGCTCATAAAATAATGAACAGTAATTTTGAATAGTGAAAGATTACAGAGGAAAAGGTTTTACTATCCCTTCAAACTAAATGTATAAATTAATAAATTGTGATTGTTTAACTTAAAAAAATTCTTTTAATAAAGCTACTCGTGTTCAGTTTCCGTCAAACAACATAACGTGAAGCAACATTTCCAGTACACCGTGACTACAGTGAATACACATTCGTCCTAGAAATAAACATACAGCACATCCAATTATCCACTGTCAAACTATTTAAGCATTCCTATTTTCATAAATATACACGTATTTCAACGTGTTATTTTATGTTGTTATATGATTGTCAAAAATGATATGTGGTATAATATTTTCCAATGGTGATAAATTAATTGGTATATTTAATTAGTTATCACAGGTGTAAATATTTTTCCCTCAGATTCTTTGAACCACGTTGACTAAAGCTACAAATAACTTGGTGCATATTTCTGTACAAATCATTATTTATTTATTTACCGTTTTGGCTCACTGTATATTTTTTTTATTAATTGATTATAGTACTTTATGCTCCACCAGATATTTTTTTTGTGGAGAATATCAAATTATAAGACTTACTAGTGGGGAGCTTCTAGTATTATGGAATCATACTTTGAATTTTAATGAGATTTTTTTTGTTTTTTATAAATTATTATTACTTGTTAAAATATTTATTTCATATTTCTAAGCCTATTTTTGAGTTTTTTCCAAAATATTCAACTAATACGACATATACGTTAGTGACTTGATAACATTATGAACTCATACTAAGGCTTTTAAATGGGATTATCTTAAGTAAGTGCTGTAGGGAAATCTTGTTACTTGTCAGCTCTCTTCCAGCTCCATTATACACGAGCAGGTCTGGTTTAATGGCTCATCCACAATAATAGAGTAATAGGTTAGCCAAAATTGTAGTAAAATTAATTACTAGAGTTTGTAATTGCATTATTTGTGTAAATCGTTAGTAAATTTTAAACAGGTTATACCGAAAAATGTGAACTCAATTTTATAAAAATTCATACAACTCAGCTATGTTATTAGTAACAAAATGAAGTACTGTAATAACATCAGTTTATATAAAAAAATAAAAAATTGGGTGTACGTCGGACCACACGGTGGAAGTTATACTTCTTTGGCCATTCTCATACACCCACTCACGCACACAAACAGACAGGATATATAAATGAAATATAAGACATTTTTCAATATTATTCAATATATTTATCTTCAAGAGAAGAAAAAGCATTAGACTAAAGTTGACCCTTGAGGAATCTCGTGTTAAGAATAGGCTACGAAGACATAGTGAATCTACTAGACATGACTGTACAGTACGTTATGGCAGTCTCTTCCACATAAATGTGCTGCCAAAAGTTATTTGCTGACACATATTATGTTAGTAACTTGTAACTTGTCAAACTTGTATTATGGACCACTGTGGTGAGTGGTCAACATGTCAGATTGTTTGGAGCAATTACATAATATGTAATTACACTAGAAAACAGTTAATTTTCATAATGGTTATTTATGAAATTAAATAATTATTGTAATTTATATTTTCTCAATTATGTTATAAAGCACATGAAATTGATAGCATTTTCATTACTTTTTTCCCCTATATGAGATGGAAATATTTGAATTCATCAAACAATTTACGATAAAAATATTACTTCAAATTTATGAATTAAATACAATATATATATATATAAAAAGTTGTGATTGATTCATAAGCAGATAGTGAATTTCAAGTAATGAATTCAGGAGTGCCTCAGGGCTCAATATTGGGTCCTATACTCTTCCTAATTTATGCAAATGATCTCCCTGAGGTCACTTCTAGTGGGGAGATGGTTCTCTATGCAGACGACACCTCTTTCATTGTTTCACACAAAAACAGAAATATCCTTTCAAAACAACTATCGGAACAATTAATTCTATTAAATAACTGGTTCAACGCAAATGGCCTTAATTTAAATCTAAAAAAGTCATATTTTATAAACTTTCAAATCAACCGGATTAACTGTACTTTATAAATAATACATCCTTTCTGTCACCGAATATCAACACTGTCACATCCACGAGATTTCTTGGTCTGGAAGTGGATTCTAGCCTAACTTGGCGTCAGCATATTAATCAATTGCTCCAAAAGCTTACCAAAGCTTTTTACGCTATTTTAACTCTCTCCACTATTGTAGATCTAAACACTCTAAAACAAGTTTATTTTGCATATGTACATTCCCTGATTACTTATGGACTGTTATTTTGGCGAAGTTCTTCTGAATCATCTAAGGTTTTTCTAAAACAAGAGAAAATAATTAGACTTATGACAGGTTCTCTTCACAATGAATATTGTAGAATATATTGTAGAACTCCTAAAATATCGTATAATATTTACCAGTCCATTTAAATTACTTGGATGTGTCATTTTCCTTTTTTTTTAATTATATGAGAATAACAATAATAATAACCATTAACTTGGACCGTAACACAATCGATAGTTATAAAAGATGAAAACCTTTCTAAAATATGTTGATTATGTTACTAAAAAAAATTTTTAGTATGTATAGTTAGCCTAATCTTCAGTCAATTTTTAAAACACGAAATAATTATGGGTTAGAATAAAACAACAAATCTTGTAATACTAATTTGAAAACTATAATATGATATAATGTTGTGGTATGTATTTTTCTATTCATTTTAGAGTGTATAAAAAGCAGGTAAATTACAAAAAAATAACTGGCTATAAAATAATATATTATTTTTTTCAACAAAATACACACAATTTACAAAGTTCAAATAGTGGCACTGTACATACATTTAACAGTTTAATAAATCTTATAAATTTACATCCAGAAGCAATATATTTCCACAAAAGGCTGATCTACCGATAATTAATTAAAGATATAAGTAATATTAATCAGTTATCATGGAACAATATTTGGCGTATAACTGCTGGAGTACTTTGATCAATTCCAGAGGCACAATTACAGTCACAATTCTATGCCACAAACACAACTCCCACAAACAATTGTCTAGAGGCAGTTTTCCTTCAATGAGATATGTTCAGAGTAGATGTTACTCATACAATCTACAGGCAAACTAGTCATCCTCATAATTAAATTTAACTCTATAGTGTATGTGTAATTTAAAATATTGTCTAGTCTTTTCCAAAACTCAATCTATATTAAAATACAACATCAGGCTTATCAATTAGGCGTTGTTGAAAATCAGACTAACACTATGTGGTTCGGGCTCCATATAAACTTCTCCTAATTAGTTGCCTATGTTGGCGTACTAACAAATTCAGACTTATTCTATAACGTTTGCCTTATATTCTTAAATTTTTTGGCATTTAATTAAACAATACAAAATTTCTGTCGTGTCATTATACACATATAGACTTCTTGAATGATTTTGTTGTAAACATTTATGGAAAGGCCAAAGTTTCTAATTAAATCCAGGTACGAAAATAATAACCATAACTATACTATTAGGTTAGGTAAATGTGTTGCCATTTGATTGTTCATGATTGGTAAATTTGTTGCCATTGGATTTTTTGTGGATGGTAAATTTGTTGGCATTGGATTCTTAATGATTGGTAAATTTGTTGACATTTGATTTTTCATGATGGTAAATTTGTTGGCATTTGATTGTTCATGATGGTAAATTTGTTGGTATTTGATTGTTCATTCTTTGTAAATTTGTTGGCATTGTTCATGATTGGTAATTTTTTTGGAATTGGATTCTTCATGATTGGTAAAATTTTTTGGCATTGGATTGTTAGATACTACGATTTTTTAAAGAAAAGAATACTTATTACACTTTAAAACAGGTGTTTATTTCTTAAAATACTTGAAACGTCGGGAATCTCCAAAAAATGTACTAATCATGCTGACATAATTTGGGTCCATACTTTTTATGTCTGACTTCATTAATTTCATTTTTCAATGAACATTTTAATTTTTATGTGATTCGTAGCTTTGGGCAGTTTTGTGTTTAAAATTAATGATATTGCGTTCTATATTTAACGAATGTTCCGACTTGACTTCAGATCAATCCAACAGCAAATGCTGGAACTATGAGAAGTTTGAGAATTCTAAGGACCAATGGTGTGACGATGTGAGGTAGCTGCTACCATAGCAACGTCTTTACGTCTTGCATTTTTGCCACGTTTCAGTTCTTTGAAAGCATCTGTTTTATAACCTGCTTGTTAATATTGCCAATTTGAGTGAAAGTGAAAACATTGCGATCGTGGGCTTAGCATTATTGTTTCCCATTGTTTATAGATTGTTCTCGTTGCATGTTTGTCACGCAACATTTACCAATCGTGAACAATCAAATGGCAACACATTTACCAAACATGAACAATCAAATGGCAACACATTTACCAATCATGAACAATCAAATGGCAACATATTTTCCAATTGTGAACAATCCAATGTCAACAAATTACTTTCTAACAACAATATTAGCATATTCAATTCGGCTGTAATAGCAAAAGTATACACTCACTGATTGTATAGTTTCTTTTCTATTTTAGAAAACCTCCTAGCTATGTTCGTCCAAATTTATTTATTCATAGCTTTTGTATAGTTATGGTTATTATTTTCGTACCTGGATTTAATTAGAAACTTTGGCCTTTCCATAAATGTTTACAACAAAATCATTCAAGAAGTATTGTTTGAACCAATTATAAATCAATATCCAAGTGGATTTCTTTCTCAACAAGTAATTTGACTAGTGGCACTCAAATGACACTAAGCGTTCCATGTCCAGTCGGGTATAGTAAGTTAAATAGGGGCTTTCTTATAATGTAAATAAATAAGTAAATTTTGTTACCTCTTAATGCCTGTAACATATTTACTTAAAAGTTGTTTTCATCGTATTGCACTCCTTTGGTATGTTCGCTAAAGAATGAAAAATGTGTATGTGATTATTGAGATTAGAGATTTTAATGATAACTGCTTATTATTCTTTTCCACTTTTTTTGCGATGATTTAATGTAAATTCTATATAATGGATTTACTAGGTAACAATAGCTAGATAATGGACTACGAAGCTAACAATAGCTAGATAATGTATTACGAAGCTAACAATATATAGATAATGGATTAGGAAGCTAACAATAGCTAGATAATGGGTTACGAAGCTAACAATAGGTAGATAGTGGTTTACGAAGCTAACAATAGATAGATAATGGGTTACGAAGCTAACAATAGCTAGATAATGGATTTCGAAGCTAACAATACCTTTAACATTTAAGTATTCAATTTCATAAGGTAAAAGCTACGGAGCTTTTACACTAATAACTAAACTGGAATCTCAAGAACTATCCATTATCATCTTCTCTGATGTACGAATCTCAGTACATTTTTTTCACAATGATTTTACTTTGCAGCACCTTATCTTTTAGTAGAGAGAATGTAAATTTATTGAAAAAAGTCTATATTAAACTGATAACACCCAGAAAGTAAATTTGCTCAAACTTAATAGAATAGTTAATTTTTTTAATTATCAAATTAGTAAGCACCTAAATATATTATTTAATGTTTGTTATCTTAAATGAATGTTATATTTTCAATGCTCACATTTGTTGATGACAATGCTATTATAATTAATTTAAGTAAATATATATATAATATTGAAGCCTCACTCAAGCTGTATTATTGATTTTTTGAAAAACATTTTGAACTAAATGATCACTAGTCCAACATCACTTCAGCTTTTGATAATATCAAGAAAATGGTAATTAAGTAATAAAAATTAATCAGTAATAGAAAAGCCATTTATTGGATATGTCAATTGTAATATAAATTAAATAAAAGAATTTGAGAACCCTCAATCCACTTTACATAATAAAAAATTTAAGTTTTATATATAATATCATTCTCTCATATTGTCAATCAGCCTAGAAACATTTAAAATCAATATTAACATGCAGTTGGAAATTACGAGGTGACTAAAAACACTTTCACCAAATGGCAGGTAGGAATTAATCAGAAGTTTCAGAATAAAACAACGTTTTACGTATATGAAAGGAATTACTTAGAATTATAATTAGAAGGTAACAGTAATAATTGTACTGTATTGGCGGTCATTATTTAAAAAAAAATTAATATATACATTATATACGTTAATATAGAGGAACTTAGAATAATCTTTAAGAGAAAGCTAAAAAATCTTGTAACATACAACTCCTTAAGCTCAAACAAAGCTGTAAACAGGAGTTTTTAATTGTAAATTGGCCTACTAACCAAGTGATAAGCTACCAGAAAAAGGTGCTGGGGCAGGAAGAGAAATGTATGCAAATGAGGAAAAACTCAGAGGTCGTTTTGGAATTGCAAATGAGCTTGGAAGATTTACCATATGTCTGGAACCGTTTAAGATATTAGCTGTCCCGTTGATGTGTGATAAGGATGAGAGGAACATTCCCTAGCCTCAACAGAACAATATATATTGAGGAAAGTACTGAAATGTGGGATAGTCTAGAGTCTCGTCTCTAGTTGCCATGGTATAGTTATTGTCCAACTTATTTACTGTAAAGTAAAATTTACCGATTGTTCTCTGTTTTTATGTACTTGTTCACTGCTTTAATTAATTATGAAAATCACTTGTAATCTACGTTTAGTTCATGATTTTTTTAATTAAACATGAAGATGACTTGGGACCATGTTTTGATTATATCTTCATGCAAATAACAAATAAATAGTTCGTGTTTTATTGAATACTAGAGAACACCCCTGTACGCTTAGCGTGCAAACTCACTCAGTGCGCTCGTTTCACATCGGCCTTGACCTGTGACTTCTGACTACAAATAATAGTATGTTAACTGTATAATGTAAAATCCCTCCATAACATTTATTTACAACCTATCACTCGCATTATTTACGTTGATACGTATTTATATTTGTATAAACACTCAGTTATACTACTTAGCCCATTTCAAATGTGTTTATTTCATTATTTTCTGTTAACAGCTGAAGATTAATTAAATAAATAGATTAAATTCATTATATCACCATTGAATGGTCAAGTCCAGAAGAGCGGAACTCTTCAATCGAATTTGAATAGAAACCAAGAATGCAATCTCCCTAGGTTATTATGAAAGATCTAGTGTGAGTGGGACCACATCAGGTTGTTGGCTATCAGTGTAGGACCTACACAGATAGTGTACCCTAGACCTAGGGTTCTTCTGGATGACCCTCTATGATCTGTCCCTTCTTTCTTTTTATTCATCTACTGGTCATTTTCTCATGTCTGCATTCATACATCGTATTTGTTTTCTAATTCATCTTAGACCATCTATTTTTAGCACATTTCCCTTTTTATTAATTATAATTTTTTTATTATTCTTTCCTTGGCACAAAAGTGTTTTCAATTCTGATTCACTTGGATTCTCTTCCAGATCTTAACTGAAGATGGACATCTTAACTGAACTGAAAATCTCTGACCTTCTCAATATTTTAAACACCATTATTTACATTCGAACATGGGTTATAACTTTGTGGAAATCATTATTTACATTTGAACAGTTGTTACTTTTCGATCTGTTTAAATCTCTTCCATGTTATTCTTATGGTCGAAAAACGTACTTTGAGAGTTTACCATAACCTTCATGGTGAAATTATTGAAAAATTAAGACCTTATTACACAACTACGAACAGAGACAAATACTTTGACATCTCAACCATTTAATTTGGTCAAAAAAGGGAGGAGTTGCGTTGACAAAAAACAACTTCACGTATTATATTTAAGGATTTTATTATCCACGTCAGGAAACACCACCTGTGTATGTTCATTCAAACATTCATTCATTTGTCATAAAATGCAATCCAAACTGGACCGTAAAATTGACTATCATGGTTCAGGTAATCATATCTCATTACCTGAGAGCTACACGGTTCTAGTTTTCGAAATACACATACATTTTATTTTTGTTTCAAATGAGATCTTATCTGCAATCTCTGGTATTCTGTAAACTGAGAAAATGTATTTTCCATTTGTTAAAAAAAATTGCATACGTTACTCAGTTAGTTAAAATAATAAGAAAACAACCAGCGAAAACTCAAATATAAATATTCTCATTTTTTTATAATCGTAGACCAGTAACATCCCACATATATTATACGCCTTAGAATTATTTAAGAAGCAAGAAGTCAGCACTGGTTATATGACTAGATTAATCGTATTATTACACATTTATTATTTACAAACATTAGCTAGCAGCTGATCATAACGGTCTAACAAAATCCAAGCATTTTTTATTGAATAACATTATTTTTATAATTATTTTAAAAAATTATCTCCCCAATAAACTCTTAAAATAATGAATTGCGACAAAGGGTACGAATTCTACATACCAACTCCAAAGTGTAGTGGATTGTCGAGGATAAATCTTCTTTGGAAGACTGAGAAGTCAGCTTTGCATTTGACTGATGTCTCAGACTTTTGTCTCGTGTTTTCTTTCAGACATTGTTATAAGAATATCTGCGCTCTTCTCTTTTATCTACGAATTTATCTGTATACATTTATGTGAAAATGTATTCTCTTACTTTCTCTACTACATTACAATCGATACTTAATGTAGTATTTTCCGTACAAGGAAAAGAGAGACAAATGTTTAATATTGTTGAATTGTTTAAATAAGTTATACTAGAATTGAAAATACGAGCGTAGTAAAGACAAGTTTTCGGATGTCGTTTTTACAACATAAACTAAAATACAATTGATATTATTTCCACCACACCTGTTCCGATATAAATAACAGATATTGTTAGAGATACAACATAAATAGTGATTCTTATTGTTGTAGGTTTCTATTAAAAGTAATATCAAAAATAGAAACATGCATGTCATATAAGTAAAACTGTATACCTTTTTTAAATTTTCATAAATTTGAATCCATTATGGACAGGAAAATTATTCCAGAGTTAGCTTACAAAATTATGAAAAAGAAATACGATGAAAAGATAAGATAGAATAATGTTTAAAAATTATACAAACATCAGCCCATAAAGTTGACATTTTATAAAGTCAAAATTGAATTCATAAATCTTCATGCTTCAATTATTTAACATAATTAATGTTGCTATTTATACTATGTTGTATCAACGGTGAGTTTAATGTTTTATTGAAAACCCTTTCCAAGAACTGACCGCTAATGACCTGTTAACATACAAGCACTCTATCAGCTTATCATCAATAGTTGCAAGCTTTATTTTTCAATCATTACGTAACGTATTAGTTCTTAAAAAAGGGAACATAATTTCTTGTAAAAGTAGATTTTTTTTATAACATATAAAATTCAAGGATTAGATCATATTTATAATGTTGTCATAGTTTGCCACCTCAAGATAAATGCTACGTTTCGATTTAGGTGATATTGTTGTTCATTTAGGTGATATTGTTGTTCATTTAGGTGATATTGTTGTTCATTTAGGTGATATTGTTGTTCATTTAGGTGATATTGTTGTTCATTTAGGTGATATTGTTGTTCATTTAGGTGATATTGTTGTTCATTTAGGTGATATTGTTGTTCATTACTGATTATTATTCAAACATATTTTCACTATATTGTTTGTGAAACGACAATTTGATATTCTTGTCACTTGCGTATATCTTCCTTATTCCATTGTATAAAATATGCCATAAATCGGGAATTGAAATTGAATAGTAAATAATAATTTTTCATAAATTATATTTTTGAATAAAAACAAGTATCATACATGTTTGACACTTTATTTAGTGTTATAAAACCTTCACAGTTAGTAATTTAAATTAGTATTAAAAGGTTTTTATAAGAATATAGTATCGTACATTATTTCACTTCATCTAACTGTGTAAATGACTAATTTAATTCTTTTTAAATTAAATTCACAAATTCTTAAATAATATTTCGTGGATTAAATATAACATATAGATGTACGCTTTCCAGTGAGAAAAGCAATATATTTCAATAGTTCATTTACTTTTTATAACTGTTTCGAAAGTATTTTACTCCTACAATCATATAGCCTAAATCTGAGAATATTTTCAAAATATCTTCAAATATTTAATGATTTATTTAAAATATAGATCCGAATAAAAGACTTAAGATTTCCTTGACGACAATCATTGAAGGATGAATCACCAACTTTGATGATATTAAATCAAAAATATTTATACACTTTCAAAAATATTAATTTTTGAAATTTTAATTTTATCATACGATATATTTTATTCCATTATACAACACAAGTAAACGTCACACAACACAAATGTATTACAATATAAGCAAAAAAATGCTCAAATATGTTACAATAAAAGTACAAAATGCACAAATATTATGGTGATCGATTTCGGTGAACCACGCTCACCTTCCTCAGACCAGACGGATTCACAAAAGAATCAAAGAAGGATTGATTCTTTTGTGAATCCCTCTGGCCTGAGGAAGGTGAGCGTGGTTCACCGAAATCGATCACCATAATATTTGTACATTTTGTATTTGTATTGAAACATATTTGTGCATTTTGTGCTTATATTGTAATAAATTTGTGTTGGGTGACATTTACTTGTATAGTATATATCTTGCAATACCAACACGTATTATGCTAATTAAAAACTATTTATTCCATTGTATTTTTTTATTTATTATTCTATGAATTTATTTTCTCGTTTTATCCAATTAATTTCAATCAGTTGTTAAACTGGTTCTTATTATTGTCTGAAGAGGCTTAACTTTTCCTGAGTGCAAAATGAACCCTAGATGTATGCCTAGCCACAACGAACGATATACAAAAATCAGCACTAAATCAGTACTGTTTTATCAGCTCAGAGCACCTCTCGGAAGCCAAAACAAATATTATGGTAGTAGAAGGGGCCATTAGCCGCTCCCACGTCAGCCCAGCCAATATATTGGCCTTGGTTGAATGTACGCCAAGATCACGTGGGCCTACATCGAGCCGTGTGAATATCGAGCTTCGAAGGGCGAACACACTCTTTCCTCCAATATTTAATAATGACGATACCTTTTTTAGCTACTAATATTTATATTTGTTTCCACATTCGTACAAATTAGAAGAAACGTTAATTTTTCCAACATAAACAATGAAAAAGTAGAGAAACAAGAATTTCTCAAAAGCTTCGGTTTTTAAGTAATGATTATAACATTATTTGTATTTACCTAAAACAAATTGTTATTACTATGCACACACATTGTGTTTCTAAAGAACAATTTTTCGTTTATTAAATGTATAAGTCTTAAGAGATGAATAATTAGATTTTTTTCACAAATTTCTTTTAGGTAGAACTGAATTTTAGCTCATAACTGCAGAATACCACACCTAGGTACTCATATTTTCACACTTTCAAACAGTTAAGCTTGCGAAAAATAAAAAAAAAAAATAACTGGACTGTCTGAAATCGTAAAATTGTCATTTTTACGTTGGGATTTTGTACTTATTTATGTACTTAATATTATTTGTAAATTATATAACATATACAGGGGAGTATAGTGAGTATATAATATATATCATGTGTCTAATATATGAATATTCAAGATAATATTTAACTTAAAAAAGTCGATTTTAGTATAAATAAACTATAGATTCGAGACAGTCAGAAGGGTGCAAAAATAACATTATAGCTTGCTATAAGAAATGGGGACTTAGGCATAGGAACATGTTTCTTATGTTACAATATCTATGTCTGTTTCCTCACGTTGTTTATAGAGCTAGAGTCGCCTTAGGTTGCACGTTGCCAAGACGCTATATCCTGGCATTACATGTGTGTCAGTGCTTCAGGAATACATTAACATTCATCCAAAAAGTCAAACATTTTCTCCTCGTCGTATACACATAACTTTAGTAATTTATGGTATTTTTATTACATGTAATTATTATATAAACAACTAGAAATGAATAGGTTTTACAGTAATTTTGTTTCAGTTCAAATGTTAAAAATATTAAATAGGCTCTTTGAACAAAAAAAGTTTTTTTTAATAGCAATGTTTAGGTAAAAGACATTCATACTGAGTTCGTTTTTGTTTCAGATAACAAAGGACTTTTAACTATGACTATCATGTTAAATTCTTACCGAAACACGAACAAATGAAAACAGAAGATCAGTTGATTGTAATTTGTTTATAAATAAAGTTAATAGTAAAATAGTATTTCTGACTATATTAAACTAATGCATACATTACTAACGTTACTCTAATTGAAATGCTGTCATAACTGGGAGATTACAAACTTGTAACAGTCCATCAACTGTAGTAATGATGGCAGTTCTAACTGCATGAAATATAAATGGAGATTAACACTAGATCAGTCATGTGATTGTGGAGAGTCTATTCAAACAATGGATCACATAGTTTCAGAGTGCTCCTTGCGCTGTTTTACGGAGGGATTAGCTAGCATAAATAGAATCAATGAGGCAGGTCGTAGTTAGCTTAATGGATTGGATTTAGCTATATGACAGGAGATCACCTTATATTTTTATAAATATAACATATATTTTTACCCTTTTACAAACATATTATTTATCATATCATTACAGGTTTTTATTTATTTTTTAACTAATAAATTGTAGTCCTTAATTAAAAGCTAGGAATATATTTCTCGCTAAATAATTAAATTAAAATCACAGGTAATGTGTTGAAAAATGTAATACTAAAATTGATCAACTCATCTGGGAAATTCTAGAATCAAACACATACAACTATTTTCAATCTTACTAGCTTTAATAAAAATAAACTGCGATATTTTTTACTTTTTGTAGAAGTAGGTTATGGAATGAAGACATAACTTATCAAAATGACTCTCATACATTCTGTAAAACTCAGCGTGGTCTGTGGGAAGCAGATAATATTTTTAGGCCTTTTTCCAAATAATGTAGAAAAAATTTAAGTGGCTTCAATAAAATTCAAGTAATTTTTGAAGAAAACGTAAAAAATACAAAAATTATACTATTGTCATTCGTACTTTAGTTAACTTATTTATTGATGAAATTAGTTATCTTATTTCAATTTCATTGATGAAAATAAACTCCTGATTATGTATCATTATGATAATTTAAGTGTAGATGGATATTCTCAGTTAATTTAATAATTCCTTTTTGAATGTATATTGTTAACATGTTTTAATTGACTTTCTCTTTTTTTTTAATTGTTTGCTAAAATCTGTTGTGTAACAGCAAATCACAACATAACTGAAACAACACTAAATCTGTTGTGTATTACATGTACATATCTCGCTATATTGTATGGTAGCTGCCGTAACTATGAGATATCTAACAATATTAAACTAGTTACTCATTGCTAACGTTACTCTCGTGGAAACAACACTAAATCTGTTGTGTTTTACATGTACATATCTCGCTATATTGTATGGTAGCTGCCGTAACTATGAGATATCTAACAATATTAAACTAGTTACTCATTGCTAACGTTACTCTCGTGGAAACAACACTAAATCTGTTGTGTTTTACATGTACATATCTCGCTATATTGTATGGTAGCTGCCGTAACTATGAGATATCTAACAATATTAAACTAGTTACGTATATTGCTAACGTTACTCTCGTGGAAACAACACTAAATCTGTTGTGTTTTACATGTACATATCTCGCTATATTGTATGGTAGCTGCCGTAACTATGAGATATCTAACAATATTAAACTAGTTACGTATATTGCTAACGTTACTCTCGTGGAAACAACACTAAATCTGTTGTGTTTTACATGTACATATCTCGCTATATTGTATGGTAGCTGCCGTAACTATGAGATATCTAACAATATTAAACTAGTTACTCATTGCTAACGTTACTCTCGTGGAAACAACACTAAATCTGTTGTGTTTTACATGTACATATCTCGCTATATTGTATGGTAGCTGCCGTAACTATGAGATATCTAACAATATTAAACTAGTTACGTATATTGCTAACGTTACTCTCGTGGAAACAACACTAAATCTGTTGTGTTTTACATGTACATATCTCGCTATATTGTATGGTAGCTGCCGTAACTAGGAGATATCTAACAATATTAAACTAGTTACGTATATTGCTAACGTTACTCTCGTTGAAACAACACTAAATCTGTTGTGTTTTACATGTACATATCTCGCTATATTGTATGGTAGCTGCCGTAACTATGAGATATCTAACAATACTAAACTAGTTACGTATATTTCTAACGTTACTCTCGTTGAAACAACACTAAACCTGTTGTGTATTACAAATACATATCTCGCTATATTGTATGGTAGCTGCCGTAACTATGAGATATCTAACAATATTAAACTAGTTACGTATATTTCTAACGTTACTCTCGTTGAAAAAACACTAAATCTGTTGTGTATTACATGTACATTCTCGCTATATTGTATGGTAGCTGCCGTAACTATGAGATATCTAACAATATTAAACTAGTTACGTATATTGCTAACGTTACTCTCGTGGAAACAACACTAAATCTGTTGTGTTTTACATGTACATATCTCGCTATATTGTATGGTAGCTGCCGTAACTATGAGATATCTAACAATATTAAACTAGTTACGTATATTGCTAACGTTACTCTCGTGGAAACAACACTAAATCTGTTGTGTTTTACATGTACATATCTCGCTATATTGTATGGTAGCTGCCGTAACTATGAGATATCTAACAATATTAAACTAGTTACGTATATTGCTAACGTTACTCTCGTTGAAACAACACTAAATCTGTTGTGTTTTACATGTACATATCTCGCTATATTGTATGGTAGCTGCCGTAACTATGAGATATCTAACAATACTAAACTAGTTACGTATATTTCTAACGTTACTCTCGTTGAAACAACACTAAACCTGTTGTGTATTACAAATACATATCTCGCTATATTGTATGGTAGCTGCCGTAACTATGAGATATCTAACAATATTAAACTAGTTACGTATATTTCTAACGTTACTCTCGTTGAAAAAACACTAAATCTGTTGTGTATTACATGTACATTCTCGCTATATTGTATGGTAGCTGCCGTAACTATGAGATATCTAACAATATTAAACTAGTTACGTATATTGCTAACGTTACTCTCGTGGAAACAACACTAAATCTGTTGTGTTTTACATGTACATATCTCGCTATATTGTATGGTAGCTGCCGTAACTATGAGATATCTAACAATATTAAACTAGTTACGTATATTGCTAACGTTACTCTCGTGGAAACAACACTAAATCTGTTGTGTTTTACATGTACATATCTCGCTATATTGTATGGTAGCTGCCGTAACTAGGAGATATCTAACAATATTAAACTAGTTACGTATATTTCTAACGTTACTCTCGTTGAAACAACACTAAATCTGTTGTGTATTTACAAGTACATATCTCGCTATATTGTATGGTAGCTGCCATAACTAGGAGATTACTACAAATTCATGACAGTCCAGCTACTGACAGCTGTCGAAGCATTAAATAATATTCTAGCTTTATATTTCATAAGTATTATTGAACCATGTCGGTAATATTATTATTATTTCTTATTAACTGGCCTTAAAAACAAATGTTGAATCATCTATAAGAAAACATTAACGAACAAATAGTAAGGAGATTAGGATGAGAGTTTTTCTCCAATTAGACACATTGTGTGAAAAATGGTAACACAATTATAATCTGAACTGAAACAATCAGACTCATACATAAACAAACCTTACCTGCCTTTTCATCGAGTAAATTTACTTTCAATACAAACATATTTATTATTTACAAGTTTATGTTCAAATGCAATTACAAATATTGACGAGACTTACATATTTATTAGAAGTATTTTCTTGTATTTTATTTTAGTTATTTTTAGTTTTTAATTAGGATATCTCTCCTAGATATTTTGCCTTCTATACATTAAATTGCTTATGAAACATCACAAATATACTAAGCAATGTAATTTCGTTGGTTTGCCTTCCTCAAATTATTTCTGTTATGTTATTTATGTCAATATTTTACCAAAACAATTTTTTCAAATTAATTTTTAGTAACGTTTGATATACCCTACCACTGCTTCTATCCAAGATACATTGGAAGATGAGTTAAGTGTAACCTTACATTACAGTTTCAACTATATGTGTATAGCATTTTAAATGTATTAGTGTTGTTCACTTTCACATAGCCAAAAATGTTATGAACGAATATATCAAAATACATTTCAGTCTGAAATTGAAATTAATTTTTAAAGTAAATGCTACTTAAACCTCCTGCTTTTATATAGAGAGCTATTTTTCAAAGAAAGTGTTGAAGATCGTTGGAGTAGTTTTCAAAGTGAAGTATTTACTGAAGTGGGTTATATTAAATCTGATTTATCTTTGCTTTTGTTGAATAGATAGTGGTATTCAAAAATATACGTATACTCTGCAAGTGTTTATTTTATAGAAAGTCCTACAAAAGAACAGTAAATAAAATGTCGCCATGTAATATTCTAGCTATGAGCCTATATTCCACGAGGAATGTAGTACTGTTGTACTCTAACTTTAATAATAATAATGTTAATTTGAATGTAGAGGAATTCAAAATAATTTGTGAATCATCTGTATAACAAACATTCTTGATAAAATAATTATAAATATATCACTTTAATTTCAATCATAAAATATATCAATGTCTACTATCATTTATTTTTATCGTCTTATATACCTTGATTTGTTTCTTGTAAATTTAAACTATATTTTTGGTTTTGGTAATAATGATATACATTCTGTTCTATTATCAACTCTTCCTAAAACTAATACATTTCCAGAAACTAAATGAAAAACAAATTGAGGTGAGGAATTATTTGTTAATCAAACTTCAATTTTAATAAAATTGGAACATTATGGCAATATATTTCTGTATATTTATGTAAAACAGAGGTGTAGTAGCAAGTGCAAAAACAATCCGCACTATTTTCTGTAAATTTAATCGCCGACCATTGTATGTAACAACTTTGTATGGAACCACTAAATTAAGAAATATGCTATGTATATAAAATAATTGTCCACTATGCATACAGATATCTACATGTAACATCTAAAACATTTACCGAAATGCCATATTGTTGAATGGAGGCAAATATAAAAATAATGTATATTGGTGGAGATCCGTTTGTATGAGGACATTTCATACCAAGTTGCTCAATGATCAGTCGCCGAGTTGGTTTAATAATGGCACAAACAAGCAAACAAACAAACAAACTACACGAAATGACGGGCGGTACAGTTTAAACACAGACCTCACTTTGGTCTATCAACAATGCCTAAATGTTTATGCATATCAAATTGCTGGTTAATTCTGAATAAATTTGTATGAACCCATCTAAATTTCACAAATTTTAATCTAACAAGAGTTGTACGAAACAAAATAACAACATTATTTTAGTTATTCATCTTCTTTAACAGCGTTATTTTCTTAGTTTTATAATTATTTTGGGAATAGTATTTTGTAGTTTATTATAAATAATTACTTGAAATGTCTCCTTCCTATAAAAAGTACGTGTTTTTACTTAACTTCAAACTATTCTACTTTAAAGCCATCATTAAAAACTTTTCAAATTCTAAATTAAAAAAACAAAAGGCAAGAGCCTCTACAATCAAGCTAAGCGCGAAAAGAACGGAATGTGTGGCCTAGCGACCCATATTTTTATCCAGGAAACCAAAGACTAGACACGGCGTGAAATCAATAATTCGACTTTGGTCACATTGAGTGTGGCCAGCCCTTTGTAACCATTACCCATTCGTTTCACTGATGACTCGGTAGATTGCGTGAATTGATAAATCTCCGCTTCTGTGATAACCTATTGATTCGTCACTTCAGGCGTTCGCCGTTCAAGATTTTGAACAAAGATTATTTAATTTCATCTTACTTATTGCATCATGTTAAATATGAGATTTTTTTTAACAATAGTTGTTTCACAGTGAATAGATTATTTTTTTCTGTTACAATAAGTCCACTGAAACCTATTAGGGATGCACCAATATAAACTATACAAGCAACACCCCTTAATTCCACCATGGCCTATTCGTTATTTTTACGTACCTCTGCTAAAATTATCTCTTAAAGAAACTTTTGTGATGATATCTAAGTGTAGAGATGTATTTTATGCGTATGGGTCCCTGTGTTTAAGTTGGCGAAATGATATATAAATATCATTTAGTAACTCATAAGTATTTTAAAGAAACTATAAAGCTGCCAAATATATTCTTTATAGCCTTTAGATAGATATGTACTAAGTAAGGATTTTAAAATTTTTCCTCCCCATCAGCTGAAATCAGATGGATTGTAAACATCACAATACCAGCCAATCAGAGCATTTTTTATCATTCACCATACGAATACAATTTGATACAGGAAGTTGTTTTTTATCAATGTAGAACTTGCAATGTAAAAATAATAAAGTTACGTGTTGGTAAACGAATTTTTGTTTTCTTAAGTAAATATGAGCTATTCGGTCTCGGTACTATTTTGCATACCTTTAATCCATTAAAGTAGATGATCAATGAAATTTACAATTGATCATTTACAGTTAACACCCTACCCACCCCCACCCCTTCGAAGGCCTAGATCTTGCTAAGCTAAAGCAGAGTCCCCTCAAAGACTATAAGCCAAAGTGTGTGTACAATTAAGAGTGGAACAATCATGTGTTTGGGAATGTAGAGAAGTTGTAAAAAAAAAAAAAAAAAAAACAACATCACTCTTTTGAATGATGTTATGTATCTCTGTAAAATGCATGTTATGAAATTACCTACTTGTAAAAGGGGTGAATAAAATAGGTAAGTGTTTATTTTACTAAACCTATAAAACCCATAACAAGTCATATTTCGTTAGATTTACGAATTTATGTGAAGTAATAACAATAAAAATGAGTGTTGAAATCGGAGAATGAACTGTACACCATCCATGTAGAGTTCTTTATCGGTAGCCTTTCTTGGGTTTGGTATTGTTGTGAATTACGATCTCCGATATTTCACATGAACAGAATACTGTCACACTCTAATAACATTCACACTGAGTCATTTTTATAAATCACTCGTCTGTGAGTAGTTTAAGTAAATTTAAACTACCAACTAGAGCTATTACCCAACCTGAAAAATTGCAAAAACTGTAACTGATAAAAAGTGTAAACAAAATGATGATTACATAACCAAATAAATGTGTAACATGAAAATAAATCTTCAAAAGTAATTTAAAGTAGCTTGATTTAGCCTCCATTTAATTAAACGTGTTGAAACTCTATAGTCAGTCTATTGCATTATTACAAATGCAACTACAGGGAATGTTTCAACTATGTTTCAATAATAACTAGAAAAGGTAATATCAAAAACTGACTACCAATTTTAGGTGATCCTGCGTCCTGTTTCATTAGAGTACGTGGGCATGTATCAATGTGATTTATACTAGCTATATTCATAAAAGCATATATTAATTTTACAATAAACAATACTGCAGTGAGCAATAGTATCATCTAGAGTTTACTTGGGTATTTCTTGAAAATAAACTAAGCTTGGTTTTTGGGCTGTTGATACCTATTAAGATCTACCAAATTGATAGTTTCCCATTAGGTCTACGTTCGTTTCAGTTGCTGTTCCAATTTAATGAGACGGTTAATCTGGAACATTATCTAGCTCAACGGATATAAACCTTCCAACGCATCCAGCTATCTTTCATATTACCTTACGCATCTATAAAAATGATCATTCATTGTAGTAAATTGAGAAAATTTTAACATTTATAATATAGAGTGTTTTATACACAAATAAAAAAAAATTGTGATAGTTACATTAGTAATATCTTTTTTCTAATGATCTGCTTTGGTAGTTACACTTTCCGTTTCTAAGGAGGAGTTCCAGTCATCTGTTTACAGGCGATTTTCTTACTATTTGTTGTCTTTTTTCTACTTCCAATGCAATTCGTTTGATAGTTAAGTACTTTTTTAATTAGTGTTGATTAGTTTATAGTTATTTCCTGTTTAATGCTTTCAGCACTTGAAGGAATATAATATAAACTACACAATATACGTCTAAGTCTAGTCGTTTTGTTAACCAAAAAAATGGTTAGTGGACAATATTATAAGCAACTTGAATGTCTTTGAATTTGGAACATTGTTTGCATACTTGCTCACATGCTCTGCATTGTGCAGTGATCAAGTCAGTTAGTGCCGTGTGCAACTTCTCGAGTCAACATATTAGTGTTCACCAAACATGTTCTTACTTTAGAGAAATTAATTTAGAAAAAAACTACTTAAAATAATTTCAATAAAGATTTATCTCTACTGTCAAAATTAAAGGTACTGTTCTCAAAATTAATCATTTTAATTTTGAACTAATTTTTTTCGTTTTATCCTCATAAAGGGCAATTAATTTATTAATAACCCAATAGTCAGGGCAACTAAGGATCCGAACTTCGGAAGGCAAGTTGTATCCTCCTTTTATTACTCCTTAGTTTTATGCTCATAAAGGGCCATTAATTTATTAATAACCCAATAGCCAAGGTAACTAAGGATCCGAACTTAGGAAGGCAAGTTTTATCCTCCTTTTATTACTCCTTAGTTTTATGCTCATAAAGGGCCATTAATTTATTAATAGCCCAATAGCCAAGGTAACTTAGGATCCGAACTTGCCTTCCGAAGTTCGGATACTTAATTACCCTGGCTAAGCTAAGTGGAATCCGATCCACATAATGTTGGTTTGATTTGGAGCTGATTGACAAGCCTGATACTCAGGTCTCTCCCCTACACAACATCCGAATAATGACTACCGCCCAACATTGACTCCCCAGACTTCTCTAGTAGTGTCCACACCGATAGCAACCATTGAGCGGACGACATGTCGGTATTAAGAGGACCTAGTATAGAACCTATGACCAACAATCTCCACAGTACTTTGTCCCCAAGTAGCTGGGTTACAACTCTGCACTTTCAGTGCCGTCTATAGGAGGTTAGTTGTGCTAAAATCATGTATGTGTATGTGCATGGGTGGGCGGGCGTGTTTAAGTGGAGGGGTGGGTCAATACCACTATACGTGTCTGAGTGGACGGGTGGGAAAAGTTATTTAAAGTGGTATTGGGCCACCTATACAAGTACAAAGGTATCGACCCACCCCTCCACTTAAACACGCCCACCCACCCAGGCACGTATAGCTTTGAAAAAAGGATACTGTAGTTCAAAACTATAAACTAAACACAGACTACCTGTAGTTATTCTGTGATACTAATCAATATTTAAAGTTCCAGCATTTAAAACATAACTCATCATTACAAGCAATAAACATATTGTTAGCTATTTAATTTATAATTGGTTTTGGTTGGTTTTCTGAAATTGCTTTATAAATATAGCATTATTTTGGATATCTGATTTAAATTTAATGGTAAAACTAAGATTTTTGATTATACATCAAGCACATTTAACACACTATTTACATCATTATTTCATGATTTCTAGTGAGGAAAACCAGCATATAACTATTTTTAGGCCCTCGTCCTAGGCATAAAATGAGATGAGAATGTTTTTAAATCTATAAATTCACTATGGCAATTAAAAAAGTCTAACTCATCCGAGGCGTATAAGACGAATATCATGTCAAAATAGGAAAGGGGAGATAAAAAGATAGTATAAGATTGTTAATATTGTAGAAAAAAGTAGTAGGCAAGTCCTTTCATTACAAATGAAGCTAATAACAACATGTTCTTGTAAATATATAAGTAGTTTAGGTAGTTATGGCATAGAAAAAGGTTTGGTTTTGTCGTGCAGCTAAAGGAATTTTACCGTCTATCTTTATTTTACCAACAAAGTGTTATTTAGAGATGACAAAACGGTAAGTGTACGGTGTTTGTACATAAGTGTAAAATTATTTTAAAATAGACGCATTGAAGACACGTGCATTAGGAGTACATAGTATACAACTAAGGGACAGGTTAGCTAAGTTAAGTCATCCAGCAGTCAGTCATTGTCAAGGAGATGTGTACATACATGGTATGTACATTGGGAGTACATAGTATACAACTAAGGGACAGGTTAGCTAAGTTAAGTCATCCAGCAGTCAGTCATTGTCAAGGGGATGTGTACATACATGGTATGTACATTAGGAGTACATAGTATACAACTAAGGGACAGGTTAGCTAAGTTAAGTCATCCAGCAGTCAGTCATTGTCAAGAAGATGTGTACATACATGGTATGTACATTAGGAGTACATAGTATACAACTAAGGGACAGGTTAGCTAAGTTAAGTCATCCAGCAGTCAGTCATTGTCAAGGAGATGTGTACATACATGGTATGTACATTAGGAGTACATAGTACACAACTAAGGGACGGGTTAGCTAAGTTAAGTCATCCAGCAGTCAGTCATTGTCAAGGAGATGTGTACATACATGGTATGTACATTAGGAGTACATAGTATACAACTAAGGGACAGGTTAGCTAAGTTAAGTCATCCAGCAGTCAGTCATTGTCAAGGAGATGTGTACATACATGGTATGTACATTAGGAGTACATAGTATACAACTAAGGGACAGGTTAGCTAAGTTAAGTCATCCAGCAGTCAGTCATTGTCAAGGAGATGTGTACATACATGGTATGTACATTAGGAGTACATAGTACACAACTAAGGGACGGGTTAGCTAAGTTAAGTCATCCAGCAGTCAGTCATTGTCAAGGAGATGTGTACATACATGGTATGTACATTAGGAGTACATAGTATACAACTAAGGGACGGGTTAGCTAAGTTAAGTCATCCAGCAGTCAGTCATTGTCAAGGAGATGTGTACATACATGGTATGTACATTAGGTGTACATAGTACACAACTAAGGGACAGGTTAGCTAAGTTAAGTCATCCAGCAGTCAGTCATTGTCAAGGAGATGTGTACATACATGGTATGTACATTAGGAGTACATAGTATACAACTAAGGGACAGGTTAGCTAAGTTAAGTCATCCAGCAGTCAGTCATTGTCAAGGAGATGTGTACATACATGGTATGTACATTAGGAGTACATAGTACACAACTAAGGGACAGGTTAGCTAAGTTAAGTCATCCAGCAGTCAGTCATTGTCAAGGAGATGTGTACATACATGGTATGTACATTAGGAGTACATAGTATACAACTAAGGGACAGGTTAGCTAAGTTAAGTCATCCAGCAGTCAGTCATTGTCAAGGGGATGTGTACATACATGGTATGTACATTAGGAGTACATAGTATACAACTAAGGGACAGGTTAGCTAAGTTAAGTCATCCAGCAGTCAGTCATTGTCAAGGAGATGTGCACATACATGGTATGTACATTAGGAGTACATAGTATACAACTAAGGGACAGGTTAGCTAAGTTAAGTCATCCAGCAGTCAGTCATTGTCAAGGAGATTTGTACATACATGGTATGTACATTAGGAGTACATAGTATACAACTAAGGGACAGGTTAGCTAAGTTAAGTCATCCAGCAGTCAGTCATTGTCAAGGAGATTTGTACATACATGGTATGTACATTAGGAGTACATAGTATACAACTAAGGGACAGGTTAGCTAAGTTAAGTCATCCAGCAGTCAGTCATTGTCAAGGGGATGTGTACATACATGGTATGTACATTAGGAGTACATAGTATACAACTAAGGGACAGGTTAGCTAAGTTAAGTCATCCAGCAGTCAGTCATTGTCAAGGGGATGTGTACATACATGGTATGTACATTAGGAGTACATAGTATACAACTAAGGGACAGGTTAACTAAGTTAAGTCATCCAGCAGTCAGTCATTGTCAAGGGGATGTGTACATACATGGTATGTACATTAGGAGTACATAGTATACAACTAAGGGACAGGTTAGCTAAGTTAAGTCATCCAGCAGTCAGTCATTGTCAAGGGGATGTGTACATACATGGTATGTACATTAGGAGTACATAGTATACAACTAAGGGACAGGTTAGCTAAGTTAAGTCATCCAGCAGTCAGTCATTGTCAAGGGGATGTGTACATACATGGTATGTACATTAGGAGTACATAGTATACAACTAAGGGACAGGTTAGCTAAGTTAAGTCATCCAGCAGTCAGTCATTGTCAAGGGGATGTGTACATACATGGTATGTACATTAGGAGTACATAGTATACAACTAAGGGACAGGTTAGCTAAGTTAAGTCATCCAGCAGTCAGTCATTGTCAAGGGGATGTGTACATACATGGTATGTACATTAGGAGTACATAGTATACAACTAAGGGACAGGTTAGCTAAGTTAAGTCATCCAGCAGTCAGTCATTGTCAAGGGGATGTGTACATACATGGTATGTACATTAGGAGTACATAGTATACAACTAAGGGACAGGTTAGCTAAGTTAAGTCATCCAGCAGTCAGTCATTGTCAAGGGGATGTGTACATACATGGTATATACATTAGGAGTACATAGTATACAACTAAGGGACAGGTTAGCTAAGTTAAGTCATCCAGCAGTCAGTCATTGTCAAGGGGATGTGTACATACATGGTATGTACATTAGGAGTACATAGTATACAACTAAGGGACAGGTTAGCTAAGTTAAGTCATCCAGCAGTCAGTCATTGTCAAGGAGATGTGTACATACATGGTATGTACATTAGGAGTACATAGTACACAACTAAGGGACAGGTTAGCTAAGTTAAGTCATCCAGCAGTCAGTCATTGTCAAGGAGATGTGTACATACATGGTATGTACATTAGGAGTACATAGTATACAACTAAGGGACAGGTTAGCTAAGTTAAGTCATCCAGCAGTCAGTCATTGTCAAGGAGATGTGTACATACATGGTATGTACATTAGGAGTACATAGTATACAACTAAGGGACAGGTTAGCTAAGTTAAGTCATCCAGCAGTCAGTCATTGTCAAGGAGATGTGTACATACATGGTATGTACATTAGGAGTACATAGTATACAACTAAGGGACAGGTTAGCTAAGTTAAGTCATCCAGCAGTCAGTCATTGTCAAGGAGATGTGTACATACATGGTATGTACATTAGGAGTACATAGTATACAACTAAGGGACAGGTTAGCTAAGTTAAGTCATCCAGCAGTCAGTCATTGTCAAGGGGATGTGTACATACATGGTATGTACATTAGGAGTACATAGTATACAACTAAGGGACAGGTTAGCTAAGTTAAGTCATCCAGCAGTCAGTCATTGTCAAGGGGATGTGTACATACATGGTATGTACATTAGGAGTACATAGTATACAACTAAGGGACAGGTTAGCTAAGTTAAGTCATCCAGCAGTCAGTCATTGTCAAGGAGATGTGTACATACATGGTATGTACATTAGGAGTACATAGTATACAACTAAGGGACAGGTTAGCTAAGTTAAGTCATCCAGCAGTCAGTCATTGTCAAGGAGATGTGCACATACATGGTATGTACATTAGGAGTACATAGTACACAACTAAGGGACAGGTTAGCTAAGTTAAGTCATCCAGCAGTCAGTCATTGTCAAGGAGATGTGTATTTAAACTTCTACATACATGGTATGTACATTAGAAGTATATGATCATAAGACTGGAAAGAGCCATTAGAATAATGAAGATCTGCAAACCTCGGTGTCTTAGTGAATCTGTCACTTACAGGATAAGTGCATTAGAACACGCAGATCCTCTTGGAGGAGACATACCAGGTATTTATAGCACGTCCGACCTGAGCTGATGTTATGCAAATTTGAGATACTAGCAGAATTTCCGGAATCCTATTAAGGACCTTACGACTGCACCATTTAGATATCTGCCAACAACTTTGGAGTGTAAAATTTATTGAGACATCGGGCCCCATACTATTTAATTATTTCCTTAAATGTCCTTTGTAGGAAACCTAAATCCTACAAAGTGCCCATCTTTTTTATGAACACATCCATTAATCAGTTTATTACGTTGGTTTTAAACACTATCTTTAGATTTTTTTTCTTTCTATTGGTTAAAATACTGGGTGTCCACAAAAGAACTCCGGGGTTTTAAAAAAAAATTATATTGTGTGAGTGGTTTAAGCTGGCTTTAGTATACTTTACTATTTCATTTCTCTGAAACAAGTAGCTCATCAAATTTTACACTTACTCTTGTCAATGTTATTGTCAAATGTTTGGCACCTTTTTCTAGGGTACTTGAACTTATAATTAGCAACGCAGACGCTCACTCAGTTAGCGCAGTGCAATGACGTCTCAACAATAGGCTAAGAATATTATTTGGATGATAAAAATGTCTGTAATTGCGATGGTATAGAGGAACTTTCGGTCCAATTATGGTGGTGATATTTCTACGGATAAAACCATTCGGCAATGGCCAAGTACATTTAAAGAATGGCCAGTGTGTCAGAAAAGATGAGGAACGATGCTTTTTTCTTCGTTCTTCGTTCATGCTGTGAAAATTCGAAATTTGAACCATCTTAGAAACGAATAATTCCTTTCGTGGCAACTATCACCCCAGGACATGGCAGGAGTTGGAATATCGTTTGGACGATGTGTCACTAACAAAGCCCATATCATAGATATTGTAGATAATAATCAAAATACTTCGATTTTTATGTTTTTATTTCATTATTTAAGGTAAGTTTAATTTTAATTAAAATGTTTCCTTATCGTGACATAAAATTACTCTTTATATTACAAACTGTAAACATTATATTTATAGGTCGTAAACTTTAAATATATACTGAAATATGTATTGGGAATGAAATTAATAAGTTTGTGCTTTGAAGCTAATTAAATCTAACTTGTATTTAGCAAGCTTCATTTGTTAGTGGTAGAGTAGTGGTACCAGCATAGATTTTCGGTTTATAAACCCAAGTTTCCTTCCTCAAATAACGTCAAGTTATACGTGGCTTCAACCTATGACAGAGATGGACTTTTTCAGTTGAGAGTAGTGTTCATGCCATTGGACTCTGTGGTAGTATTATGATGATAAAATAACCTCCCACTCTCCCATACATGTTCAGTGTTGATGACTTCCCACCCACCTGATATCGTACAGAGGTGATTAAGTCTAAAGAACACAATAGAAGATTATATTTTATGTATACATTGTTGACAAAAGTGCCCCCAAACAGCTGGATAGCAACTGTTTGCCTTATACACAGGTTAGTACAATATCGTATCTTCAATCTTGTGCATATTTGGTTGTTCTGTAGATTTTGTTTTCGAGGAGACCATTCCTGCAACTGTTTTACTTCCAGATCATTGGTAAAACAACATGTTTATGTATGATGTGTGAAGTCTCTTTATATACATGACTCAGAAACACTCCCCTAGCTTTCAGAACGGCGACACTTTATAGTCTAACTACAAGGGTTTATATTAATGTACATTTTCTAACCTAATTGTACATTGAAAAAATTTAAAGTATATTTTGTACCCTCTAACTCTTTCAAAATATGTGTAATGAAATAATGAAAAATTTCTTTAAAGATCAAAAGAAAACTTAATAGCTGAATATTGCATTCTTATTAATTAGTTATTCTATATTACGGTGTTGTTAATTTAAATGTTAGCACAACTAAATGTATTTACATTAAGATGGAAAAACTACCTTTAAATTGTCCTTTGTTTGGGAAATGAGCAATTGGCGTTCATAGTAAAGCAAGAGTACTCTGGACAGTGGTCTAGAGTCGCTTAATACTGGATGGTAATTTTGTCTAAGATCTACCTCTCTACTAAGTTTCCTTACATCTTTTATTGGATTTTGTTACGCAATATCTCAATCCTGTGTCAAACGAACTGCTCAGAAAAGTAAATTTATCGTATTGATATATTCAAATTTATTACACACTAAATTCAATTACAATTATAATATTTCATCATACTTTATGACATAAATATTTAAATAAAATAACTGACGATCTGGATGTTATTAATTAGTTATAATTGATAGTTTAATATAATATTTACTTTAAACTAATTAATTTATATTTAGAAAAGGATAAGAATACCAAGTATAACAGTCGAAAAGATATTTTAAATTTTCATTATAAAGAATAGTTATTTCTTACAAATATTAAATATGATTTATTTAAGTGTTAATTAAGAATGGTTGAGAGGTTAAGATTCAAGGATGAGTAGTACTTTTAAGTTATTTATATTTCTGTGAAAAGAAGATGTCAGCTGCTTGAAAGTAACTATAATGCTAACTGGAAGCAACGATTATTTACATAAGGATGTATCCTTTGTGGCTTTATATAATAAGTCTTAAAGTAAATAAGCTAACCGTACATTTAGCTCTTTAGCATTTTTTCTACTTGTGTTATATTTCTGGATAGCAAATCTAACGACTCCTCGTTAGATATATATATATATATATATATATATATATATATATATATATATATATATATATATATATATATATATATATATAAAGAGAGGCTTATTTGATTTCTAAATATTATATTTTTTCCAAAATGTATTACCTAAATGAAAAAAATATTGGTTCATTAAATATGCCGAAATTTGGATAATCTGCTTACAAAGGTTAGATTAAAAAAAAAAAGAATTAAAGTGTTCATACGTACATTGTAATAATGTGATCTGTATAACTGGAATAAAATCATGATCATTTATACTAGGCAATAAAAATCATTGGAAAGTACCAGTGATGAAAACTTATCTCTATTCATACAACTTGGTATTGTTATAACACTGAAATGTATAGCTGTTTATCATTAAAATAAATCGTAAATCACCCCTTCAATAATATGGCTTGTTGAATAATAGTTATATCCAATGTATCATGAGTACTAGATTATTTTAATTATTTCTGTGACTATGTTCCATCGAAAGGGTAAAAAATGCGATTAGTCTATTTGCTTGGTTTTAGCCTTATAATTTTAAAAATTGTCAGCATTTTGAAAAGTTTGTTTTTAGGATTTAATTACATCTGGCATTAAAGAATACTGTTTTTTGAATATAAAGACATCGTCATCAAATGTTTTATTAACATTTAAGTAAGCAAAACTTCAGGCATCTTGGTTCCTTGATCAGTATTAAATGTGAGATCAAAGTTTAATTTGCTCAATTCTCAAGTTGACCATTAGAATCATTTACCCCACCCCCATTGATGTTGAGGGCAAACTCCCATGGACATTTATCAACAAAAACCAATCGTTAAGGAACAAACTAGTTCAGAATGGAAAATATTTTAAACATGAAGATGCCACTACACTTGTTTTTACTTTCGCTTGTTAAAGATGTGACTCTTTTAATCAAAATCTATTTGAATGTATATGCTTTTGATTTATACAATCATTTTACGTTGTTACAGAGCTACTGGCCCATCCATACACTCACACACGTACATTACTACTGCCCTGAAATCTACTCACACGCACAGTGCTACTGGCCTTCCCACCGGTTACTTACGTGCGGTACTACTGCTCTGAAATCTACTCACACGCACAGTGCTACTGGCCTTCCCACTGGTTACTTACGTGCGGTACTACTGCCTTGAAATCTACTCACACGCACAGTGCTACTGGCCTTCCCACCGGTTACTTACGTGCGGTACTACTGCCCTGAAATCTATTCACACGCACTGTGCTACTGGCCTTCCCACCGGTTACTTACGTGCGGTACTACTGCCCAGAAATCTATTCACACGCACTGTGCTACTGGCCTTCCCACCGGTTACTTACGTGCGGTACTACTGCCCTGAAATCTACTAACACGCACAGTACTACTGGCCTTCCCACCGGTTACTTACGTGCGTTACTACTGTTCTGAAATCTACTAACACGCACAGTGCTACTGGCCTTCCCACCGGTTACTTACGTGTGGTACTACTGCCCTGAAATCTACTCACACGTACTACTACTGGCCTTCCCACCGGTTACTTACAGTACGTGTGGTACTACTGCCCTGAAATCTACTAACACGCACAGTGCTACTGGCCTTCCCACCGGTTACTTACGTGCCGAACTACTGCCTTGAAATCTACTAACACGCACAGTGCTACTGATCCTGTATATAAAATAAATTTCATACGTAATAAAATAAAATTTTGAAATGCTGCTAAAACAATAATAGAAATCATAAGGATGTAGTGAATTGATTACAAGTAATTAAAAATACAAAAGAAAGTAAAAATTGAATAAAACTTAAAGATTAAGTGTACATTAGGATATAAATGCATTATCCTGCCTATTAATGAATTTTTAAGGAATTGTCAGTGTGCTGTAGTTCGGTTGTGATTTGGCAATACGTTTATAAATTCATGGTGAATAAAATCTATTTTAGTATTGTGAATACGTATAAAATCTGAGCTAAGCTTTAGAAGGCAACTTCGTACAACAACTTCGTTGTTCCCCCTGGACATGAACGACTGTTGGATGTGGGAACATTGCAATTGAACCTGTCAGAGGGTGATGAAGGGCCAACACAATTGAACCTGTCACTCTTAATTTGTTAACCCTCTACTACAGGTTGTAAATGGCATTTAACAGGTAGAAAGTGAGTATGTACACTACCTTTAAATACATACTCTACCATTGTTCTTGTAGTAAGCTTTGTTTTGGGTGGTTCACCATAAGTCGGCTTCATAAGGACTGTTCCTTCTTATAAATGCTGTGTATATTAAATGCTCATCAGTGAGTTGACTGAATGTGTGCTGTACCCATATGATTTGTGTGAATGGTGTTTGACGGATTGCTGGTAAGTCGTCTTTTTAGATAATGTACCTATTTTATTTCTGTATATGGTATACGTTTGGAAACTACTGACATGACCCTTTACTGTACGTACTGTATTTTTGTGAGTGCTGGAAACATTGTTTGGGATTGTTTCTAAAAATCACCTTTATGTACTGTGCTTACGTCATTAATGTAAACGGTTTTTTTTAATGCTTGCTTGGGTCATGTACCAAATCCTCTATGAATTGTATTATCTCAAGCACAATTGTTGCAAGTAATTTACCTATTTATGTACCGTAATAATGGGATTGTACGATAAATATTCTTTTATTCCCACGTTTCTGTTTTAGATTTTACATAAAACTATATATTTTTTTAAATTAAAATTTAATTGTGATATTATGGTTGAAATCACTAAATATATGTTTGAGTAAGAAAACCTACTAAAAATGTTACGAAAGTATTATTTAGTTAAATTTGTTGAGAAAATACATGCAAATAAAAAATTTTTCATTTATAATTATTTTTTATTCCTCAAATATAACATCCTATTTTTATCATATACAAAGGATTTAAAATATTCTATTCCCTCAAATAAACAATAAATTTTTATTCAAAAACTTTGTCTTACTAATTTACATCACCATGTAGTGACTAAGTCTCTAAAACTACGAGTATTTATAAAACACTTCTTATATCTGACATAGTCGTGTCAATTACAGCAGCAAAAGGCAGAAAAATACAAAGATACATCAATGTCATATGACACTTCATTTATAATGTCTCAAATTGGCTTGTCACATGGAGTAAATCAGTCTTTCACTAACCAGACCATTAAATATGTATTGTACCTTCTGATGGTGGATATCACATGTCACCTGACTGTGAGATCTATAATATACGAGTACTGTACATGATTCACTAGAATACAAAGTTCATTCATACAAGTTCATCCAGGACATCCAACTCTAAATTAACTTCATTTTATTAACTAGCTGAAATATTTATTTAAAGTATATTTAACTTTCAGCTGACCTCAACTTTTAATGTTAAAATTATATATTTATTTATCTTGTTATCAGAATATAAAGAATACACGAAATATTATTAGAGTAATGCAATAAAATTCTAGTCTAATGGTGTTTATTCTATATATAATTCAAGAAATTATACCTCTTGCACACACCATTTATATTATTCAACAATAAAACAACAGAAACGTGATTGTCATTCCTATATTTTATATACTCTCACATGAAAAAAGATGATTTTCTGTACGAAGCTCAAAATAGTGAAAATTTTTTAAATAATATTATAAGAGTCGTAACTCAATAATTGCTGTCTCTTATCCTTCGTTTCTTGTTTTTCTTTTATTTGATTTAGAACTTAACCCTTATAGCGCCATTTATACAATGCCTATTTTCCATGAAACGCTAATTTATTGTAAAAAAAAAAAATTAAACTTTTTAGTTGCTAATTTTTTTGTATTGTTCTGCAGAGGAAAATAAAATATATGATAAAATGTTGAAGCTTTCATTAGCTTACTTTACCTTTCTTTCTTATATATGAATATGTAAATAAGCAAACTTTTACTTGAAAGTAAACCTCAGACATAGATCACTTATACAGTATGAATCAATACAATATATTATTATTATCAATGACATTTTTATAAATGAGTACATTTACTTATACATAAACTGATAAACACAGGGCCTGCGCATAACACATATAGTAAAAAATAAGTAAATACAAATAGCACTTGAAATCGGCCGGACTATTTATATTGACACTTAAAACTAATAAATAACTAACATATATTAATCTAATGTAATAATAAGACAAGTAAATACACAGTTTCAAAGCTGTAAGGCGGCGGAAAATGACAACTGCTCGGCCCGACTGTAGCTGCGGGTATATGCGCTTGTGGCGTTGGGCGGCCCAGCGGAAATGTACGAGCCAGACACTGCCAGACAAAAACCAGTCTCGAAGTGATTGACAGGCCAAGAAAAGGTCAGGAGCCGCACGATGTGTCTCTCATGAGTCACCGCCCATAACCCAAACGCACTACTGGATTAAATTAGAAACATTGCTACGAAAATAATATTTTTTTAATTATTACGCGTAAATGCGCTTACGGCGTGGTATGGGTTAAAGGACAACGTTACAATAAACTTCTTAGTTACGATGGTATTCTTGCAGAACAAACCGCCACTAAGGATGGCTGGCTATACACTTAATTGTGTTTTTTACGCCTAATATTAAGGACGGATGATTTCGGACTGTATATAAACTAACTCTAATTTTTTTTTCTTATTTATTTATTTATAAAACACCCATCGTCAAGATATGGGTGAATATGGATTTCGACTGAGTATGATGAGTCATAAGCGAATGTAGACTTTGTTACAAACTAAGACTGGCTATTCCTTAGAAAATGTCATTAATTAATAGCTTAATGGAAAATGAAAAGCCGTTGTTTCAGATGGCTTCTTTCAAAATGTGTTACGACTCTGATTGGGATCGATTGAGCACCTTTAGCTTATTATGAAGCTCGACCAGTTAACCTATACACTAGCGAATAATTATTGTGTTATGCCATTATTTACTTGTTGTAAGGTTATATTTTTTTAACAATGTGTTTATTGTGTGTCTGAACAAGTTCATCAGTGGAACGTACGTTCAGAGATAACAGCTGCAAAACATGAAGTCCACACAAAAGCCGAATCATTCTGTATTCTGTTTACTCCGGCCCAAAAAACCCCGGAGCTCTTTATTCTTCAATTATTCCTAAACAGAAGACCCCACTTCCTGTTTCACATGCTGACCACATCTCTGAATACATCATGCGCAATTGTTTTCCTCTACATCGTTTTGACGAACAAAAGTTATTTTCCTTTCTTTATATAACATTCTTGCCACGTAAAGAAAGGAAGGTGAACACACATTTTTATAAGGTGAACACCTGTTTTTTCCTATTATATATTTTAAAATTTAGAACCTATTAGTTACTTATATTGGAAAAGATTACATTAGTATGTTAATTGTTTATTTTTTACTGTTCAAAGCTACTCTTATAAATTGAAAATATGTTTCCATAGACATTTTTTGTGTCCTACTAATTGTTATAGAATTAAAAATGCTTTATTCAGAATCTTAGGTGGACTAAGCATTATTATAATAACTTTACTTATTAAATATTCTTTACCAAAACTCTTTGTAATTTTCCAAACATATGTTTATACATTCATTGTTATTATTACTCAAAACTAATACTTTTTAAATGTAAACAAATCATGTTGTTGTTTAAAGTTGATTAAATTGTTGTGAATAAATGAATTAAGGAATCTGAAATATAGTAAGGAAATCAAGGCTTTAATCAAATTTAAACAACAGTATGATTTGTTTACATTTCAAAAGTATTAGTTTTGAGAAATAATAAAAATGAATGTATAATAATATGTTTGGAAAATTACAAAGAGTTTTGGTATAGAATATTTAATAAGTAAAGTTATCATAACATTTACTGACAGAAGAAGTACAACTCATTGAGTCAAACCCCGACCATGCCTTGGTAAGACTTCGTAATGGAAGGGAGACAACTGTAAACATCAGACATCTTGCACCTGCAGGATCATCTGCTCCAGAATACATGAACCAAGACCCAGATTTCAACCATTTAGATGAGACTGAAACAAAGAACAAACACCTACGATCATCTCTCCCTCTTGCGAATCAAACCCCAGCTGTACAACTAGCAAATCAACACCCACCTGTACAACTAACAACCCCTCCTCTGCTTCGTCGATCCTCTAGAATATCAGTTACTCCTAACTATTTGAGGAGCTATGTTCAAAAATGAATAATGTTATGATAACTATACTTATTAAATATTCTTTACCAAAACTCTTTGTAATTTTCCAAACATATGTTTAAACATTCAGTGTTTTTATTTCTTAAAACTAATATTTTTTTAAATGTAAACAAATCATGCTGTTGTTAAAATTTGATTAAAGCCCTGCTTTCCTTACTATATTTCAGATTCCTTAATTTGTTTATTCTCAACAAGCATTTTCTAAACTTGTCATTATTATATGCCTTATTATTAACCAAAGGGAGTACATTGAAGTAATGAATTCATTCTGATTCACTACGTAATTTAGAGTTCAATTACGAGCAACGAGATTAGCCAATTATTGTAACTTTAGCAGAAAGGCAAACAACTGTTATCCATGCTGATTGAATCATCTAAGCCCAATTTTCATCAGACGAGTTTTACAGTTATGACAAATAAGTAAGTAATAATTAGTTTACATATATTTAATGACTGACAGTGTATTATCATGTATAAGCACGCCCTGAAGTAATGTAATGTTATAAAAACTTAACATCAATCTTTAATGCTGTGATGATATTTATTTTAACCTCAGTTTTACAACATAGTTTAAAATAACATGAGTTTATAACTCCATAGTTATATGCAACAGTAAATTATTGCTTAAAATTGTTTATTATTATTCTTTCTAAGACGTCGAACGTAGACATATGGGCGAATATGAGGGGTGAATGAGTGTGATGAGTGTATATGAATGAGTGTAGTCATTGTTACTATCTGATTTCGACTTAAAAATGACTATTTATTAATAGCCCAATAGCCAGGGCAACTATGGGACCTACAGTTTTACGTGAAATCCGAACCACGTAGTGTTGGTCTGATTTTCAGTTAACTGACAGCTCTCTTCCCTACACAACATCCGAACCTTGACTAATATCCAAAATGGACACCCCAGACTTCTCTAGTAGTGTCCACGTCGATAGCAACCACTGAGCGGACGCCATGACGATATTAGTGGACCGAGCGTGGAAACTATCGCCTACAATCTCCCAAAAACTTTGTCCCCAAGTAGCTGGGTTACAGCACTGCGCCACCAAAGCCGACTGGTTTAATTATAATAAAACTGTTGGTAATATCATTATAATCATTAAAAAGTTCTCAAGCAGCACGTAACATATTATGTATAGACACCATATGAAGCATCTGATTTCAAGAATTGTATACTGTAAATATAACATAGCCTGTGTATTTACCTGTTGTAACTAATCCAATACAATGTGTGTATAATAAAAACCAACACAAAGAGTGCAGACATAAATTTTACGTAGCTACGTAATAGTTTCAAACCTGTATTATCCATTTTAAAATAATGTTGTCTTTTAATTTTAAGAATTATTCTTCGTTGGCTTGGGCTGTTGGACTTATCTCTACTCTAACATGAATGGTCACTCCGTTTTGAACTGTCCAGAAATGCAGTAAACGTGTTTAGTGCATTTTGAAACTGATTAATTATACTACAAGAGGAGTTGTACAAGGAAAGATCCAAGAAATACCGGTTGAATGCTAAAAAGTTTTTTTTTTTGTAACCCCAACGACAGGTGAAATAATACCTTTTTATAAGAACATACAGGTATTGTTGAAAGTTTTCAAAAAGAATATTACATAACTGTCTATATACTAGTACATTATAGCAGCATGTACTAAGTGCATAGTAGGCCTATCACATTAATTAACATTCTATGTAATACTTTTCAAAAGCTTCTGTAATTTTACGAAAGGAAATTATATGGCATATAAATATAAGTTAGGCATACTAAAATAGAACCCCAGTTTGAAAGTATAGTTAATTTAACTGTACGATTGCTACAAAATAAATCAATAACTGAAATTAAATTAAATGCGTCTTTATTTAACTAGGTGAAGTTGGGACTAAAAAGTCCGTTGTTCCACTTAACCTGATACAAAAATACTTACAATTATAACAATTTTGTTTTTAAATATAGTTATTACAACTGAATAAAAGTAACAATACTAATATAATACAAAAAAATTATTAATTATCTTAAAGTAAATAATCTTAATAATCATAGTGAAATGATATATGAAATTACAAGTATGAAATAAAATAACAGACTTAAAATTAAAATAAAATTATGAAATTCCACTTACACCCTCACACACGCTCTCTTCAACTGGACTACACGCTCATTCATAATTCTTTAGTTTTGTACGATCATTAATAATAAAGGACTATTTTATAAACCACCCAATATTTTAATGATATTTTTTATATCAGATGCTCTTGAATTTGGTATTAAATAAATACAAAATAGCAGTCTTCATATAATTAGACGTGATGGGGATTCAAGTCCCGAATTCACAGTGTATAAATATAACACCTATACATAGGCGTTGTGGGACTGAGAAATAGGCTAAGGTCAAACTGTCTAAGGATCTTCATGTAGACTAGGCTAACGTTTTAGAACGTTTCATAGAGACAGCCAAATAAAATAATAGCTACATAACGTTTTTAATGGTTGTGAATGTAGCTGTGATGATAATAACCTTGTAATATAGGATTAACAATATGCTATATGACTGACTGAGGTAAGAAATGCTAATATAGTTTTGAAAATAATCCAAGAATATAATATTTCTTTTTTCATATCAGGTTTTAAAAACTCAACAGTTTTCTGATAACCTCAATTTTGGAACCAAGATATGTACATGAAATGATCTGCATGCTGGAACATGAGTTCAATGTCAGCTTTGCAAATAGCAAAAGCATTTAAATTTAATTAATTACATGTTCTCCACCTGCTGATTAAACACAAAGTTCCTTCTGAAGTCGATTTACATCGACTACAGATAGATGTCAAAGCGCATTGTGCAATAATAGACAGAAGTGCCAAAACAAAGCAATCAGTATTGTTTAATTCTATAGTTCCATTATCAGACTTTTCCCTACCGTCATGAACAGGACGAGTCGTGGGATACAGTACATTCCATGTGAGATGGTCAGACTAAATAGGCTTGTTGACAACCAAGGTGCGGTAAATGAACAACCATCTTGAACCAGCTCTGAAAGGTTTGTTGTGTTGAGTCTGCAAAGAAATGGCCAAATGTAACAATGATAGACTTGCAATCTTTGTTTAGAGCCAAAAGCTTTTAGGTTTAGGCTATCGATAGACCTGAATGTTTATACTGCAAGAATATTTTATGTTTGTCTACAAGCAAGAAAAGAAAAACTCCAATCCAAACGTCACATAAACAATTCCTTCTAGTAAAAATAAAAGATGAGTAAATAGCTTTTTGTAAATAATCAGAATCCTCTAGTAAAAATAGCTTTGTATTACATATGTACTTTCCAGGCTACTTTCCAGTCGTACCTAAATGTCTCCTAACATTATTTACTGTATTGTTAAAAAATGTATCTAATATTGGGATCAATTTTACTTTTGAGAATCTATAACCTGAAACAGTTAGACGACATCTGATTAAAATAGGAACAAGTAATACTTTGGCCGTGGAAAGTAAAATTAAATTAAATTTTAATACGTACCTTATTATGGCCATCATAACAATCTCCATAGTTATTTTTTTATCTTTTATACATTTAACAAAGATACGATTAACAAAATAGTTTGGCTTTATAACAATATTATATTACTTTTTGTACTAAAGAAAAACATCTTTATTACATACATATATGTATAGCTAAATTTAAATCTTCATAAAAATCTAATTTGGATGAACTAATGTTTTATCTAGTAGTTTATCGATTACGATTTTCCGTCGTAGACGCTCAGTAGCTAAGGATACAAAAAATAAGCCTAAAATTCAAGGTTCAAAACTCCCAACTAAGCTTATAATCAATAGATTCACAACTGGAATAACAATTATTTTACATAGAGGCTTACAGCCCTTGCTAATTAATTTGAAAAGAAAGTTTTCAATTACAAATGACTATATGGAATCATAAAACAATTTTCTATTCATTTACTTCTATTTATTAGTAGTAAATAGCAAACAAGTTAGTAGCAATAGCAACTTTTTTACATACTAAAATACATATTACGATCTATACAGAAGTTTATTTTGTATTAAAAAACATATCTAAAAACCTAAATAATGAACACGTTAAGCCCTGGTCAATGTATTGTATATGGAGATACTTAGTTGTGTATTACACTTCTGATATTTTTATCACACACACATTATCCATGGTTGTTAAATCAATCAGTTAAAAAAGGTTCATTTAATATAGAAACGGAAAAGTTTGGTATATTATAAAGTGATATATCATCTATAAAACAACACTATTATTTATTTACACTATGAAATCCAACAACAATGACAACGACAACGACGACCATGACGACAACAACAACGACACCGACAACGACAACGACACCGACACCGACAACGACACCGACACCGACACCGACAACGACGACGACAACGCATAGCTATTACGATTACGTTACATTATCACAAGAATATTATCTTTTTCACTATGGATATTGAATTTGAAGGCGCTAAATTTGCCACATTTATGAAACTGATATTTAATTCTTAGCAAAGTAATATTTAAATAAAATTGTTTAAATTCACTTTTAGAAGGAAGATATCCCGTAAAACGCGTAGATTTTGTGATAAAATTGTTGGATCAGCGTCACTGGTTCAAGATATTGAAAGCTATAAAATCTTAATAGGCTTGTTATAGAATGTTATAGCTTTAGGAGTCCGAATTTCATTATTGTCAAACCGTTGTTATATTAGGTTTTGAATATTAAAATTAAATTGAGATGTTAAAATTGTTAAGACGTTATAAAATGTCCATAAATAAACTTTAATAAGCAATCCATAACTTCAATTTGTCAATTGTATCTAGGTAATCACTTATTTTATTAATAAATCAAAATTTGCTAAGCAGAATACTGAGGAAAATATAAGTTTAAAGTAATTTTGTTTTTAAAAATATGGAGGAAATGTGGAATTTTTAATATCGACAATGATTTCAATCTACTTGTGCCATCGTAGATTGTAGATACTTCTTAATACAATATTTTAACGTGTCATGTTTTTTTTTTTCTTTTTTATATTCATTGATGAAAATTTATATAATGAAAATAATGTTGAGGAAATATATAAAAGAAAAACTATTGAAAGGGCGGTGTGTTAAGTCCTATTGTTTACAATAATCTGACAAAGTATAGTGTATTAAATAGCTTTATATTTACTTACCACACATTCCTTGCAGCTAATGTACCCACAAACAGTGTATAATTAGTTACATGTCAGTTTGAGAAATGCAAACAGCTGTTAATTTATGCTTGTTGAAATTAATGTCTATAACACCCGTTCATTCTTTAGCTGCATATACATTTGAATTTGTTACACGTAACTTATTAAAATAAATATATAACGAACTATTTATAATTTTCGCAAAAGCTTTTTATTAATTACAATTATATGTCTAGCTTCAACCGTCATAGAAGTTATTATTAATTTATAGTTTTTGCTATTTTAATTTTACGTTAGATCAATATAGATATAATCCTTATATATATATATATATATATATATATATATATATATATATATATATATATATATATATATATATATATATATATATGCTAATATATGAAGCCTTTTTTGTCAATGCAACTCCTCCCTTGTTCCTTGACCAATTTAAACTGTTGAGGTGTCAAACAATTTGCCTCTGGACGTATTTGTGCAATAAGGTCTTAATTCTTTAACATTATTACCCTGAAGGATATGGGAAGCCCCTCAAAGTACGTTTTTCGGCCATTAGAATAACATGGAGATAGATTTAACATATTCGTAAAGTAACAGCTGTTCAAATGTAAATAATGATATCCAAAGGTTATAACAGCTGTTGGAATGTAAACCACGGTGTTTGTAATATTCAGGAGGTTAGATTTTTCATAATGTTAAACTAAGAATTTTGTAAGCATTACTGTGGTTTTATTCGCATTCGACTTCAAGGCGCCACTCAAACTGGACTTGAAGGTTTCAATGGTAATCTAATACAGGTAATTTTCCTATTTAATTAGTATTAGGATGTTTTAAAAAAACAAATGAAATAGGTTAAGTAATATTATTTTGTTTCCACCAATATACAGGTAGCAACGCAAGTAATGTAAGTGAAATACAGTAAATAAATTAAATATGGTATTTTAAAAAATATTTATAATTTACTATTATTTAACCGTCACTGACCGAAGCCGAAGGTTGAGGTGTAACAAGTGTAGAGCATGGTGCGGGTTTGACACGCGAAGCGTGCAGGGGTGTCCTCTAGCATAGTTTATTTATTTATTTATGTTAGGGAGCTCTATGCTGGTTATTGTAACTCATGATTTTTCTGGCTTTATTTGCTGTGTCAAAGTTCAGTTCAGTTACAACATTTGTTTTAACTGATATTTTCACAAGGCATTAATTCACAAGAACGTTGTTGTACATATAAAACTGATAGTTTACGCCAACTACTTTATAAAAACAATTATTATATCTTTCGTGTTAAGAACATTTTTAGTTTATTGTCATAGGTTAGGTTAGGTAATTGTCTTCGTTAAAAATCAAACTCCTCTGGCTTTAACTGGTGACTTGAATTACCTATAAATAACTAAACAACGTCCATGCTGGGGCAGGCTTCATTAACTATAGATGAAGTATCGGCTCAGACACCAAGAAACTACAACTTGACTCAGACTTGAAGTTTCCGAGACATTTGTGATTCAGAAAGTAATGGAAACCCTCGGCTTGTAAATGTACTGTCTAGTTTCCAACTAGGTTACGAGGGTTCTCTCCTTGTTAATAAGTGAACTGGACGAACTTTATAAGACGTCTAACTCAACAAAGATACCTTCCAACGAAACTACAACGTGAAATGGTGTGATTTAGAATTCATTTGTGATTCAGAAAGTAATGGAAACCCTCGGCTTGTAAAGGTTTGTCTAGTTTCCAAATAGGTTACGAAGGTTCTCTCCTTGTTAATAAGTGAACTGGACGAACTTTATAAGACATCTAACTCAACAAAGATACCTTCCCGCTTTCTACGAAACTGCAACGTGAAATGGAGTGATTTAGAAATAATTTGTGATTCAGAGAGTAATGGAAACCCTCGGCTTGTAAAGGTACTGTCTAGTTTCCAAATAGGTTACGAGGGTTCTCTCCTTGTTAATAAGTGAACTAGGCGAACTTTATAAGACGTCTAACTCAACAAAGATACCTTCCCACTTTCTACGAAACTACAACGTGAAATGGTGAGATTTATAATTCATTTGTGATATTTCTAATATTTGGACCGTTTTGATATAATTGACTTAAAAGTTAAATCTGTGAAAAGATAGATAAACGCAAAAACTACACTATATACACATAAATTAGTCAACAATATGCAAAATAAATAAAAATATAATATATTTTGTTGGTAAATTTACATAAAATAATAATGTTACATAAAATAATTAATTAATAATATAATAATAAAATAAAATAATTTATAGATATAAAAATTAATAAAATAATTAATTTACATAAGATAATTAATTATTATTTTTCTTTTAAAACATACTATGTAATTAAATCACTATTCACTCATTTGCTTAAAGTTGAAAGTATGTAATCTCAAGTGTTAAGATATCAATAACTTATTTTGAAAAACTTACTAAAACATTACAAAAACATGAAGTATTAAAATAAGTAAATATACTGTACATAAACGAAATGCTATAATTTGTGTAAGCTTTCATTTATACAAATTATACAAATGATAGTTAATGGTCAGTCCATTTTCATAAGTGCAATGAAAATGTGTTAATATATTACCAAATATGTACACATATATTGTTGCCCTCTTTTCCACTGAACAGATACGTAATAACAAAACTCATTAATTATGGTAACACCCGGACGACGATATTGGCAGGTATTGCTAATTAAAATAGTGTGCAGTAAAAAGAGAAATTTATGAGTAAGAATAAATCTTCTTTTTTATAGTTATATTGTTAAAATATTTTAAATACTTTATTGTTATTTTTGGAAAACGTTTTGTTCAGGGTGAGAAATTTATTTCAGTTTTATATGAACATTATTTAGCGTTTTAAAATTAGATACATTTATGTTTCATAGAAACGCTTTTTTGTATCATTGAGGAATTCTCTAAAAATGTTATCCAAACACAAGGTATAAATATATATGTTAATATAAATAAATGCCAAAAAATAGTTAACAGCTATTTATTATGTTATTCAACTATCGTTTTAACATAGTAAAGAATATTTATTTTAGTTCTAGCATATCACAAAACAGATATATAATAGTTTATAAAAACGTTATATTTATGTTCACAACTAAAGTTAAATTTCATATTAGGTTTTCTTGTATTTTATATATTTTTATTTTATAATTACAACACAAAAATGACGATCGTTTCTAACTGCTCTTAGAACTGAGAACACAAATGCATTAGCTGCACGTCCATTTTGTTAACTATTAGTATTAAAGAAGAAAAAAGATAAATGCTTAAAAGTTTAGTTACGGAATGATTAATGACAAGTAATACATAATGATTTGTAGAAAATAATTGGAGATTTCAAATAATTCAAGTGTTTTGTGAAACAAATACAACGTTTCGACGGGTATACGAACTCCTTTTGTCTTTAGTCTTACTTACTTTAGCCTACATTTACAACAACTGTTATTCACCAGCTGAACTCGCCACGAGCCACCACATCCATCAGCTGAACTCACCACGAGCCACCACATCCACTAGCTGAACTCACCACATCCACCAGCTGAACTCACCACGAGCCACCACATCCACTAGCTGAACTCGCTACGAGCCACCACATCCACTAGCTGAACTCACCACATCCACCAGCTGAACTCGCTACGAGCCACCACATCCATCAGCTGAACTCACCACGAGCCACCACATCCACCAGCTGAACTCGCTACGAGCCACCACATCCACTAGCTGAACTCACCACATCCACCAGCTGAACTCGCTACGAGCCACCACATCCACTAGCTGAACTCACCACATCCACCAGCTGAACTCGCTACGAGCCACCACATCCATCAGCTGAACTCACCACGAGCCACCACATCCACCAGCTGAACTCGCTACGAGCCACCACATCCACTAGCTGAACTCACCACATCCACCAGCTGAACTCGCTACGAGCCACCACATCCACCAGCTGAACTCGCTACGACCCATCACATCCACCAGCTGAACTTAGCACGAACGTCGAAGACGAACTGTTTAATACATATTTTTAACGCTCTTAATGCGTGTTTCACTATTACGATCTGTTCCAATTGCAAATGTTCGTTATAAAATTTGCTATGAAATACGGTCCACCCATTTGTGATATTGCTTCACGCTCTATTTCATTTGGAAAATCAAAATGCTTCTTCAATTTCAGATATTTTTCTAAAGAGGGATTTTTCTAGCCCGTAGCGTAAAGTTCTGACTTTTACCCCCAAATATAACAAAAGAGCTAGTACAAAGGAGGCTTCGTGTTTGCATTGAGCTTGATCTACGAACATGGGAATTATTTTCAATCATCTACATGTTTTTTTTTTTTTTTTAACTTGTTTAAACAACAAGTTTAATTTTTCTCAATTTAATAATTATATATAAGTAACGTTGCCGTAAACATTACATATTTGTTAGTTCTTTTTACATTGTTTATGACATTTATTTTATAGACGTACTTTATACAGGGATGTATATATAAAGTATGATGAAAAATAAGTACTTATGAAACTTATTTGTACAACATTTTGTATTGACTTTGCCTTATTTTTTGTCCCCATTACAATTACGTAGTTCAACATTTTAAATTCGGTTACCATTTTCCAATATGGTGGTCAACTTTGAGTTGTCTTATGGGAACCTCTTTTTTTATTATGTATTTAAGTTTTAATAGTAATTATAAGGCTTTTTTACTCTTGTTAATATTTTTGTATACTAAACCGTTTAGCCACTACGAGCACTGAACATTTAAGAAATTCTTATTTGAGCAATTATTGAAGAGGCATGTTTACCGTTTACAAATAATAAAGCCATGTTTCCCGTTTACAAGTAAATAAAAATAATACACTCAGAGTGCATTACTTTTTATTTACTTGAATGTTAAAAAGCTATTTCAGTTTCACAAATACTTTATTATATTAATAAAATATTAAACAACCTTGATAATTCAATAACTTTGTTTGTGTAACTTCAAATACAGTAATAAGTAATAAATGAATACAGTTTACAACAATATCACATGATTGTTTTGCTACGCAATAATCAGCTGTTTCATTGTTGCAATGTTCACTTTATTTTTACCTCATCTAACCTATTATTTGCTCTGTTACAGGAACCACTACTGTTAACTGTCGTCTGTTGTAGGTTTCAATAACTAAGTAAATTGGTTTTGTTTGTTTGCAATTCTGGTAAAAATAAGATTAAAAATGAGGTAAAAATAAAGAGAACAAGGAAACAACTGATTATTGCTTAGCAAGACAATCATGTGATATTGTTGTAAACTCTATTCGTTCATTACTTATTACTGCATTTGCACTTACATAAAACACAATTGTTGCATTAACAATGTTTTTTAGAATATTGTATTGATAAAATAAATTATTTGTGAAACTGCAATAGCTTTTTAACAGTCAATTAAAAATAAAACAATGCACTTCGTGTTAAGCTTTATTATTTATTTTGAAAATGATAAAATATGCCATTTTAATTATTGTTGAAATAAGAATTTCTTAAACTTTCATCGCTCTTAGCGGCTAAACGGTAAAGGATACTAAAATATTGCCAACAGTAAAAAAGTCTTAGAATTACCTAAATTCATAATAAAAATAGAGGTTTCTATACGAATTTTCAAAATTGACAGCCATATTGGAAAATGGTAACAATTTAAAACTTCTAAGTAATTAATTTTAATTAGCATAAAAAATGAGGTAATGTTCCTCATTTATAGTTTGCTGTAAAATTAGTACTTTTTGAGGTCCCAATTGTGGCAACATTAAGTTGATCACACTGCATAGTCTCAATATATATATTAATAAACTAATATATATATATATATATATATATATATATATATATATTAGTTTATATACTACAACTCATTTAATAACTGACTTTTACCTTAAATAATCGATGTGTTTTATATAAATTTAATATGGTATACAATTATTTTTTCTTGTTCTAAAATGAATGCAAGCAATCGGAAAACATATAACATGGTCTAGAAAATATTTATTTTTACGTATGCAATTATTTTAATTTGGAAAAGTTTCAATTGACCATTTTCATGGGCATACAGGATCATGCATTAACTTTATGTAACGAGTGAAGTACTGAGAATCAACTGAGTTGAAATTCGAACATGGGACATTGCTTTCCGCGGTCAGAAACAGCTTTTGCTTTTTAGCTACCGACTCATTACACCAACATTATAACATAAGTAAAAAGTAATTAATTGACTTACATTACCTGGGGATATACTGGGCTTTTTAACAACTTCCTGATCAACTAATTGGTACGAAGAGTTACTATAAAAAACTAAAGTTACTTAACGTGTAACTAAACTAACATGAATTTTAAGGGATCGTCTCCTCGGTTTTTATTACTGATAGGTGACACAATGTTTAGATTCAGTAGCATGGCCAGGGTTTGGGATTTAATACAAGTATATTCTAGTTATTTAGATGGTGATAAACTAATTATATACGTGTTAACTCCCTACCCCAGAAACCTGTTTACATACCAGCACAGCAAACCTGTCAAGTTTATTGGGCTGGTCTCTCCAGAACCACTGTTTGCTATCTCATATGCCAAAGTGTGTTTAGATGAACTGAACTATTTGTAATGATACGATGTAGGCCAAGCAAAACTTTAAAACATCAAAGAATTGTAAACAAATGGACCACACAAACCGGAAGGTTACGTGGAGTAGTGTTGAGGAGGATCTGTAACAGTCGAATGTGGTGTGATATGAGGAGCCCTCAGAAAACAGCAGGTCACGTGGAGTATTGTTGAGGAAGATCTGTAACAGTCGAATGTGGTGTGATATGAGGAGCCCACACAAACCAGCAGGTCACGTGGAGTAGTGTTGAGGAAGATCTGTAACAGTCGAATGTGGTGTGATATGAGGAGCCCACACAAACCAGTAGGTCACGTGGAATAGTTTTGAGGGGTTCTGTAACAGTCGAATGTGGTGTGATATGAGGAGCCCACACAAACCAGCAGGTCACGTTGAGTAGTGTTGAGGAAGATCTGTAACAGTCGAATGTGGTGTGATATGAGGAGCCCACACAAACCAGCAGGTCACGTGGAGTAGTGTTGAGGGGGATGTGTAACAGTCAAATGTGGTGTGATATGAGGAGCCCACAAAAACCGGAAGGTTACGTGGAGTAGTGTTGAGGAGGATCTGTAACAGTCGAATGTGGTGTGATATGAGGAGCCCACACAAACCAGCAGGTCACGTGGAATAGTGTTGAGGAGGATCTGTAACTGTCGAATGTGGTGTGATATGAGGAGCCCACCCAAACCAGCAGGTCACGTGGAGTAGTGTTGAGGGGATGTGTAACAGTCGAATGTGGTGTGATATGAGGAACCCACATAAACCAGCAGGTCACTTGGAGTAGTGTTGAGGGGGTCTGTAACAGTCGAATGTGGTGTGATATGAGGAGCCCACACAAACCAGCAGGTCACTTGGAGTAGTGTTGAGGAGGATCTGTAACAGTCGAATGTGGTGTGATATGAGGAGCCCACACAAACCAGCAGGTCACGTGGAGTAGTGTTGAGGGGGGTCTGTAACAGTCGAATGTAGTGTGATGTGAGGAGCCCACACAAACGTAACATACATCAATAAAATATGAAGAAAAGTTTACAAATAATTTGAAACAATTGCTCCCTCACCACAGATCTGGTCACCACAAAGTGTATGTATATATTTCACATACTTTATTCATTTATTTAACTCAACGGTAAACCTTTTTGTGGTGTATACATATTGTGCAGGATGTCTTAAGATACAATATTTTAACATTTATCTTGTATAATAATTAAATTGATGCAAAAGTCATAGGTAAATAATCAATTTGTTGTTAATTGTAGTTGGTTAATTTAGTTATTTGTAGTATTGATACTAATCATGTTACAAAATCACAGAATTAATAATAAACAACTTGCCTAGTGTGATAGTCACGATCCCATTTAGTAACATACAGGCTAGTCATCACAATCGTTAGTAACAACTTGTATACAGGCTAGTCATCACAATCGTTAGTAACAACATGTATACAGGCTAGTCATCACAATCGTTAGTAATCAATACTCTATGAAGACATATTCGCAATGACATGTGTGACGACCCGAACAATTCTATATCGTTTGTAATTTCATTTCCAATTCTCATTAGACGAGGAATGCTGCTGTGGTAGCTATATTAGGGTTGGCATGGCACACCTGCAGAATATATCCTGTAATCTAGTGGTGCTGGGAATCCGAAATTCAACAAAACTCAGTGGATCTGGATAGTCTATGATCTATACACTGATTATGTATTGCTTTTTAAATTACACAGAACATTAGTTACAATTACTAATGTTGCTTAGTGATAAGAACCAGGCCGAGCAAAACTTAGTTAAACACGGGACAAACCACGAATTACATAGAACGTACGTTTAAGAGCAAGATAGTACCACACTTATATGGGTGGGTAGGATGGGGGTAAATCTATCGAACATTTTGTGAGGGTGGGTGACAATTATTGAGTGTAATAATTTATAATGATGTCGCCTACGTATTTATCAACCCTGGCAGTAATCATGTATGGAAATAGAGTGAGAAGAAAAGAAGTCCGTGGTTAATTTACTCTTGGGACTGACAAGAAAGAACGTCAATACAGGCAACCCAGTATGGTAAAAACGGTTGCCTGTGTTTGTCTACATGATGACAGTCAGGTACATATCTACTGTAGGAAGAAAGCACCACTAGTCATGTGTATCCAGAGGATGGGGAAGAAGAGATTACTAAAGAACCAAATGACCAAAGTATTCACAAATGTCCAGTGGGTGGGAATAAAGAACGTTACTAGTTACGAACGTCCAGCATTTGAAGAGAGAACGGCAATAGCGATTTACGTGCAGTGGGTGGGAAGAAAAAAATGTCAGTAGTCACGGGCGTATAGTGGTTAGGAAGAAACAATTTCAGAAGTCCAGTACGTCCATTGGATGAGAAGAGGGATCGTCAGTAGTTCTGTTCGTTCAGTGGGTGTGAAGAGAGAACGTCGGTAGTGATATACGTCTAGTGGGAGGGAAAAAGAACTTCAGTAGCTGTTTACGTCCAGTGGGTGGGAAGAAACAACTTAATTAGTCACGGTCGACCAGTGGGTTGGAAGATAGGACGTCAGTAGTCACGGTCGTCCAGTGGGTAGGAAGAAAGAATGTCAGTAGTCACGGTCGTCCAGTGGGTAGGAAGAAAGAACGTCAGTAGTCACGGACGTCCAGTGGGTAGGAAGAAAGAATGTCAGTAGTCACGGTCGTCCAGTGGGTAGGAAGAAAGAACGTCAGTAGTCACGGTCGTCCAGTGGGTAGGAAGAAAGAACGTCAGTAGTCACGGACGTCTAGTGGGTGGAAAGAAAGAAGGTCATTAGTCACCACCGGCCAGTAGGTGGAATGAAAGAACGTCAGTAGTCACGGACGTCCAGTGGGTAGGAAGAAAGAACGTCAGTAGTCACGGACGTCCAGTGGGTAGGAAGAAAGAACGTCAGTAGTCACGGACGTCTAGTGGGTGGAAAGAAAGAAGGTCATTAGTCACCACCGGCCAGTAGGTGGAATGAAAGAACGTCAGTAGTCACGGACGTCCAGTGGGTAGGAAGAAAGAACGTCAGTAGTCACGGACGTCCAGTGGGTAGGAAGAAAGAACGTCAGTAGTCACGGACGTCTAGTGGGTGGAAAGAAAGAAGGTCATTAGTCACCACCGGCCAGTAGGTGGAATGAAAGAACGTCAGTAGTCGTGATCACACAAAAATTGAGAGGGGAGGCTGGCAGTACTCCTGTACGTTCATAGCGTAGGGTTTCGGTCAGTAGTAAAAGGGTGGGAGGGAAGCACATCAGTAATCGTGCTCATTCAGAGGGGAAGACAGATCAGTAGTAGTGTACATCCAGTGGGTAGGAGGTAAGTATGTTACAATATGTCAAACATCAGTCTTCTAGTAAATTCGAGTAATTAAATTCATCTTATCAATGTAAAACAAGACATTCGTAACATCACACGTGATATGTCGTGTAAAGATAATTAAACTGACATAAATTTGTAGTCAGAAAAGTCAATATAGATCCGGTGACTGGTCCTTGGATTCCTACATATGTATGCAAATGTAACACTTTTATTCTGATATTATATTTTAACCAGCAGGATTGAGAATCAATGTTTTTGTATGGAAACAGGATTTATGTTTGGAGAAACAGCCTTTAACTAAAACCAAAGTATACATAAACAGACTCATTGGAGAGGTTATTAAACATAAACATTATTTACCTGTACGCAATACAACGGTTTTAACTAAACAATAATCCCAATATTTTCTTACCAAATGAAATCATGATCTAGTATATCTTATTTTTAATTTGAATTGCTAATAAGTTCTAAACTATATCTAAAATATCAAACATTAATTCAGATTAGTAATAATTTATTTTTACTGTAAAAATGTTACTTATGTTTTACTTTAATGCTAATACTGATTACGAATTATTCAAAAAAGTTGTTTTTCTCTTAAGTAAAACCGAAGTTTATTTTAAAATAACTACACTATCTAGCTTTGATTTGCACTAATTTCTTTCTTATGCTTAAAAACGTACATGGATATTATTCTTATCGTATGTACAATGACGGGTTTAAATTTGTTGTTAACATGAAAGCAACTGCATTTGTTCCATACTTGTGTCTTTGATTTTCAAAGTGGAGACTCAACCAAAAGACCTAAAAACGTAACTGTTTAATATTGTTTCATTACAATTTAACACACTTTATTGAGATATTTTTCAATTAATGTTGACTAGATCGTAGGAAGTAGATCTACGAAGTAGCACTCACTATTAAAAAACATATAATAAGAAAATAAGAATAAAATAGTGTTTTATAAAACGACCGAGTTTGAATACAGTTTATTTCCAATACTATTCGTTTTGTTTTTATTTGACTTTACGTCACTTATTTTCATTATATAATTCAATATGGTTCGTTGAAGCGGATTGATGAGTTTTCATAAAGATTCGACCCTAATAGAAAGGGATGTCTAATAATAGCCTGATAGTCATAGCAACCAGGGAACCCAGCGTATTGTGGAATCCGAACCACATATTATTGGTATTATTCCAGTCCCTACATAAGCCTGACTACCGACTAACACGGACATTGTATGTATCTTCAGTAGTTTACGCTTAAGAAGTTAAGTAGTGGTACACGGTGACTCAGCGCACGCTACGTCACTGTAGACAGGAGAGTAAAGCAACCTTGTCGTGGCTTTCGCGAGTGACGTAGCTGGCACGCAATACGTGCAGGAGTGTTCCCTAGTATGTCTTGATTAGGTTAAGTTTGTTGTGCATATACTTTGAATTGTTAAAATGTTAAACAAATTTATACCTATCTTTCATGCTATGAAATATTTTACTGTATCTTATTGTACTGCACTTGAATTTGAGGAAATAAACTTATTATTACTGTTATTGTTATTATTATTATTAGGTTAACTGTTTATTTGAAAAAAAACTTATAAATTTTTCAAAAATATTTATTAAATTATTAATATTGCCTATGTAAAAGTTTACTTTGAATTCGTACTTACTCCGTACGCGTTACATTGTAACTTGTGTTGTTCATTTCTGACCACTTCAAAATCATTTTAAATCTTAAATTTGTCTTTACACTGCAGCAACCGTTCAGTAAGACATATCTTATATGGTTCATTCAATGTTAATAAAATAAACTGCTGAAAATAACAATGAATGCAATGAAAGAGCCCCACACGCGCACCTACTGTCATGCCATCTGAGCGGGTGAGTTCCCCTTTTAGTGTAACGTCACGACAATAACCTTGCGGCCTATATATCTAGTAGTGCCTTGATCGGGGCCAGATTGTTCTTAAATAATATATACATGATTATTGTGTGCGTGCGCGTGCATAAGTGCGTGCGTGTGCGCGCGTGCGTGCGTGTGTGTGTGTGTGTGTGTGTGTGTGTGTGTGTGTGTGTGTGTGTGTGTGTGTGCGCGCGCGTGCGTGCGCGTGTGTATTTTATATTATTTTTCCGTTTCCCAGATAGTTTTTTTCATGAAAAGTTAGTGACACGTTTTTATAATCTACGATACGTTCTTAGGTGAAGAGAATACATCTATTTGATCACTCATCCAAACCCAATCAGAAACATACAGCTGAAAACACCCTATCACATTCAGAATAAACACATGTTGAGTGCGGCTTCCTTGTTCAAACATTACTGGAGTAGTAGATAGATGAGTGTTTAAATGACTTGTTTGAACTATTAAATAAGTGTACTATAATAAAATACGACTGTTTTCAAGCTCAACAATTCAAATGTTCATTAATGATTGAACAATATACTTTTGATATAATCGTTGTATATGAGTTTGTTGAATGATAATAATAAAAATCGTGTGGCTGAAAAAAAATTTTGCAATGTTTGCGATGAGAATCCTAAAATATTCCTTGATTGTCTTAACAAAATTTATTAAAATTTTGTTATTTCCTCAGACAAACTATTCAGTATGACAAACACCGGTGGCTCATGATGGTGTTTGAAAAAGTTCGCCATCTACCACCGGTGGTGCATGCCGTAGTTTTGTGAAGAAATCTTTTTTATTACTAACAAGACGTCGTGGTTAACGTGAAACTACTACTTAGTATGGCATTTAATTGTTATTTAAAAATCAAAATACTAAAAGGTTTATTGCCATCTTTACCACTTAAATTTAACTATAAAGAGTCTACGTTTTCCTTTTTTTTTTTTTTTTGTTTTTACTGTATTATTAAATTTGTTTATCAATATGAAAGGTTTAAGGAATTTTATCCAATAACAGTAAGTATTCAGTAAAGATGTTCACATGTTATGTAATATACTTATTTCTGTAATAAATGATCTCATAAATAAGGCTACTCTCATTAGCTTATCAAATATTTTTATGTTTTCTTTGTTTGAATCGTGTCACTTACGTCCCAGACGATTGAAAGTACGTGCATCATTTTTACTTGAATTATTTTACTTTACTCTGAAAAATACTTAGATAAATAGTTATTATTTACGCAGATTATATTTTAGTTAATAAATATTTTTTGTTCGATGGTTTTCATCCTAATGAGTTTATGTTTTCTGTTGTATTAGCAAATTAAATAACTCATCCAAATATCAACAGTAGTTGTCTCATAAACACGTGTGAATTGTTAATAAAAACGCAACTTGCATCGGAATACATAAACAATATGAAACAGTAGTTAACTAATTTTTCAAATAACAAAAACTTTAATAATATAAAGGAAAACAATTAGAAATGCAGCAACAGCTGCGTAAATGTTTGTAAATCGAATAGAAATATATAGATCGATTCGTATTAAATTATTATGGGTAGCAAATAATATTCATCTCTTTATTTGTTTCATTCCTTGTACATTTTGAGTGGTTAATTACGTAAGAAACCCTTTAGAGTCGAAGAAAGCTTTCTTAGAGCATAATGAAACCGAACTGGCAAACTCTGTGGTCAGTGAATAGGGCTAGTTCCAAGAAACACCTGAAAGTTACCGAGGCAGATGTAGTTTCGAGGCCAATGGAAACCTTTCTTCCAATGGATTTGTCCAAGTTCCCAAATACGCTTCGAAAGTTATATCATTGGTAAGTATAAATTGTCTCAAAGTAAATTTATTATTTTCATAAGTTTTTCGAATTTTCAAGTGAAAATTAAGGCTATAAGACTTTCGCTCATAAAATAGAGTCCAGTGTCATGCCTATAATCTCCAGATCTAACTATTTGCAGTTTTTATATGTTAACATTCTTAAGGGAGCCGTTTCGTTGCACGAAAACGCCAAAAACATAGGTTTTGTACTTTAATGATTCGACCAATAATAACTACTGTATCGAAACACTTGAAGCATTCGTTTTGTAAAAAATATAGTATTGCATTTTTTTCCAGTTTAACTTGTGAAACTTTACGTGACAGTCTTGTCGAATTAAAGTTAAAAACTCAACAATATCAACTTATGGTCCACTAGATAGGTTCTATAATAACTACAAAGTGTTTACTATATATCATTAAACTATTGAATACGAACTGTATATTTGAATTAGAATTGCATGTTTTTGACCACTGACGGTAAAATTACATGTCTACTTATGGCTGTTGACTTCCCAGTGAAAATTTAGCCGTTTGGGAAAGAGCCACCTTAAAAATAAAAAGGGTATATTGTATTACGATTATGCGTCTACAAGTCTCTAAAAAATAACATGTAAAAATAAATAATAGTATATATAATATGAAATATAATATTTGTTGTGATAGTTGAGGTGTCTCGTACAAATAAAAATATTTGTCCATTGTTCCGGTATAGAGAGGAGGTGTGGGGGACGAAGATGCTGGAAGATAATCGAATCGAGACTAATGTACAGACCAGCCATTTGTATTGTGTAGTCATTTACTACATGGAAGAATTCAGCTTAACATTATCAATGATTTCTGCCACTTTCTTTGAATCAGTGCTTTTTCCTTACAGTTTTTCGGAGAGGAAGCTTATATGGGAAATAGTATTTCTCTAAACTAGAAAATCATTACGTCTTCCAAATACGCTTCGAGAGCACTAACATCGGTAAGTATAAAGTAAATTTATAATTTTCATAATTATTTCTAATTTTTAAGTGAATATTAAGTCTATAAAACCTTATTCCACTTACCACCAACTCATCTAAAATTATTATGTAATATGTTACATAGTACAAAATATTTTGATGCAGTTCTTATATTTTTATTTTACCTATACAAATAAAAGTACTAAGACTTACATAAACCTACGTGCCTAAAGCCGTCCTATGTACATGCAGTTTGTGAACTTTGGACAAGTTTATTTGTATCAGCTCATAAAATTAACTTGTTTTTGCTCAATAAAAGTAATTTTAAAGTGTAAACTTTGTGATCGGGCAGGAACGTTTGGAGACAACAATCAAATTTGACTAGTATCTTTCAGTTAATCAGTAATTTTAAGCAGAAAAATAAATTCAATTACTCACATAGTAATATAAAAACCCCCGTTACAATTACAAGAAACAAACTATAATGTTGGTGAGAGAACTTATTTCCAAGTAAACTAAAGTTGGTTGTAGACCAATATTAGTACAACGTCTATGTACTTCCTTGTGAAATAGTGGCAAAGGAGTAAAGTGCACGGCTATTTTTGTTTTTCCATTCTTATCTAAGGTCAAATATTTTACTTTTAAAAACACATTATTTCTTAACAAGTTGTATACACAAACAATTTATATATATACAGGGTGTAACTAAAATACTTAGACAAACTTTAGGAGGTCGTTCCTGGGATCAAAACAAACCAAAAATGTCTTATAAACATATGTACTAATAAGCACCACTTCTGTCTGTCTGTCCGTCTGTGTTTTTTAAATTATAATTATTACTCAGCAACCATAAAAGGTAGTGTTTAAATTTGGCACATATGCTATATTAGTAATACCATATTTCAACAGAAATTTAAAAATAAATTCTTTAACAAATTTCAAAATTGCAGCTAGTTATTAAAAAATGTGACGTTAAATTCCATAAAAGCTACACCCTGTATAAAAAAAAAACACAAATGTGATAAATTGTATTACATTTTATTATAAAACTAACGATACCTTATTTATTGAAAGCAAACAAGAAATGCATAATTTGTGGTATTTCCTTTAATCTAGTTACACTTGAAGAACAAAACTATATATTATATTTTACAAAATATTGATACTTCTGTAAAACTAAATCATTGGCCTGGCAATTGGGCTATTAATAAATGGTCCTTTCTGAGCTAAGTCGAACTCAAATAGTAACAATGACTACACTCGTTCATCTACACTCATCACACTCACTCATTCCTCATATTCACCCATTATCTCTACGATTAGCATCCTAGAAATAAATAATAAAAATTATAATGAATAGTTATGTTTTATCTTTATACAATTAATTTTTTATTTACATATTATAACTATTCTTTTTTTCCTTCTAATATTTTTTACTGTATGAAAGGTATCAAATAAAAATATGTAAAAACACAGGTGAATATTGCACATGTTTGCTAATGTCTTATTGTTTAATATTTTTATTGCAGGTAAAACATTACTCCCAGCCCCCCCCCCCCCCTTATAAAGCACTGATGTCTTTACTCCGAACACAACAAAAAACATCAGTACAAAAGGCGCATTGGTGCCTGCCGCCAACTCTGTTCTTTGTCAACTACTTCCAAATCGATTTCACTTTTTCCACTTTTGTGTACTCTATTTTCGTATTAAATTGTAAATCACTGACTTAAATTGAAATTCTTTTTTATAAACCTGGAAAATTAAAGAACACAATTCAAACCGGAATAAAATTATTATCGTGTAGTATTTTACATTTACTATGAAACATACGATTGAAATTTATTTCAGTTATTTATATTTATTTGTTTTATATTCCTATAGTTTCAGAGTCAGTATTAATATCCTCATTAGCATAAGTAGAACAAATATAAGAAAGGCTTTCTTACTTTTTTGCAAGTTTCTTAAACTTTGTTCTAAAAAGAAGGTACAACTGGTACTATTTATAACTTTTAATAAACTTGTAATTTTATATTTATAACGAAAATATTCCATTCATAATAATCCATATGAAACGTATCTAAAATGATGTTTATCTTCTAGTTTAAAAATTATAAGGTTAGTCTAAATGTTAGTTTCACATACAAAATAGCTCAAAATAATGTAGGACTTTAAATTAAACAGGACTAGATATGCAACACATGATTCAGTGTAATCAAAGACGTTCATCTGTCATTACGTCATAAACTATGACATATAGCATTTAGAATGTATCACACTAACCAAAATTGTAGGTACGTACACATCCTGGTCAAAACCGAAAATGATAAAAGTTAGTATTTTTTTTGAAAAATACTGAGTGAATTAATTTCTACAGTTTGTTGAAAAAATAGCTTTATTTCAGTTCGATTCTTATTCAGTAGTAAATTATGAATACTACTTGATACTTGATTTACAGGACTGTTTTTTTTTGTTTTTTTTCCTTTTTTTATTTTTTTATGTATAATAGTCAAAGACACCTTATACGCTAAAATATAGCTAGGCAGATGACTTGTCAAATTACAACAGTGATATAAAACAATATAAAACAACAATACATATGTAAGAAAGATTAGCAGCTAAAAATATATACACTAAATAAGGGTTTTCGCTACTGGTAAACCACCCGTCCCGACGTGGAATTCAGGTAATCTGAGACACTGTAAAAACAGTGTGAGATTAGATATTTAAAGAGTCTCTTCTTAAACATCTTATAATCATCCAGGCCTTTAAACTGAACTGGTAGTATTAAATGACACAAGAGTAAAAAAGGGGACTTTTCGAGAAAAGTTGTTCGATGAATAGGATACTGCAAAATGGAAATGTTTAGTATTATAGCAGTGTGTGTAATTCATGTTAGAAAATCTCTCATAATTTGACTTTACAAAAAGCAAAGACTGGAACAAGTAAGCTGATGCTAGAGGAAGAATCCCTAAATTTTAGAAATGTGTCCTGCAAGAGTCATTATGAAGAGAACCTGTCATAAGTCTAATTATTTTCTTTTGTTTTAGAAAAACCTTAGATGATTCAGAGGAACTTCCCCAAAATAACAGTCAATATGCAATCAGGGAATGTACTTATGCAAAATAAACTTGTTTTAGGGTGTTTAGATCTACAATAGTGGAGAGAGTTATTATACCACTTAAACTACAAGACAAACAGTAACAAACTATATCAAGATACTTACTACCTAGATAGAGCATTACACGATCTTCTATAAGACTTTATAAAGTCTAAAAATAGTCAAACTTTACATTATTAGGTAAAGAGAATACGACGTTTTGAAGAAACTTACCTTTTCAGAAGCTCTCATGATTAAATGAATACTTGATAAAAATATTTATCAAGAACTACAATTGAACCCATGACCGTACCTTTTATTTTTGGAATTTCCATTAGGAACCATCATCTTCTCTATAAATATAATAGCCATATTTCAATAAATCAAATATGCACATGACAAATGTAGCAAAGCCCAGGTAAAGCTAAGGCTAGAAAAAGGAAGTGGAAAACAGTAAACACTTCCCCGTCCCCCATCCGCTTCACTTCCCCGTCCCCTCCGCTTCACTTCCCCGTCCCCCATCCGCTTCACTGATCTTCAATAGCCCTAGATTTCTGCCTTAGGTAATCGAGTGGAATCTCTAAACTAACAAGGGTGACTGTGGGTGTTGGATTTTCCATAAATATCTTTAGCGTGACCAAGGAATGTTATATATACAGCTTAAAATGCTATCCTTTTTTTATTTGGTAATATTTTGCATTTTATGAATTATTGTAAAAGTCACTTTAGTACCAACAGTACTTGTATATCCATTTCTTCAAATGTAAATTTGTGGCTCATTTTATTGAGAATAATATTAAATATAAATTTGAGGTTACAACGTGAAAAAGTACAGTGTTACTCATCTATAATTGTTATTATGGTAATTTTATAGTGGTAATATTATTTTATACTAACGTATTGAAGTGAGATAAAGACGAGTATGTTTTTTACAACGAGCTTTCAGACCATCAGTTTTTAAAAACCAGAAGAACTTTTCCATAGTTACTGAAAAATAACAAAGTATCGTGCATCGCTTAATGGAATCGGATAATGATCCCTTATTATACCATACTTATATACATATACAGACAGAATTAATTATAGAATTTCCCGTCGACCAAAGTGTATATCTTTGAAACTACAGCAACTCTCAGTATGTTACTTGAGTCCTAATATACATATATTGTGTATAGCCACAAACTGACAAAACCATCCAACACCCGACATACAATATATATAAAATTAAATAAATAAATTAATTAAAGAAATAAAATATAAAATAAATTAAAAAATATAAAAGCATGGTTTGTTTTATATTTTACAATATGATTAAGTATACATATTCACTTTAATTCAAGAGCGCGGTTTCCAAGTTCAATCTTGGATTTGATGTATTATTCACAGGGAATAAAAGTTAAACGTGCAAATCACGCAAATTCCAAATACTTCAGAACTAGGAATAAAATAAAAACAAATTATTTATTTCCAATGAACAAACCTCTATTTGTAAATTGTAAAATATTACGATCAAAACACTATTTCTAGCAAACTTTAATAAAAAAAATGGGCATTTCCATTTTAAAAAATGAATTGAAACACCAATTAGCACCTATAGTGTTACACAAACATAACTACATACATTTCTCCGAATTAATTATTTATAAATTAAAAAAATTATCACTACGCCACCCCGTATGTGTATGGGTGGGTGGAACGACCATTACCATTTTACGTGTACGGATGGGAGGGAGGTGGGTGGGCGGTGAGACCATTACCACTGTACGTGTGGGCCAACTGTATGGGTTAATGGTGAAACGTGTGAGTACGGCAATAATCGTAAGGCCAATGAATATTTTATAGCCACTCATAAACTGAGAGAGATATTTTGAACAGTGTGAGGCTTGTGTACGCAATGAGAAGTATCGATAAGGACATTCAGAAGATAGACTTTATGTTCCGTGATTAATTGTACTAAACTTCGTAGTTTTATTTATATCGATGTTATTCACAACTATTTTTTTTTAAATTCTAGTTCTATGTAATACTAGCACAGTACCCGTCTTTCGTGCGGGGTTCACGTTGGTTTATATCGTAGTTATTGCATTTAGTAAAACAAAACATGGATGAAATAAGTTAACTCTAGGTTGTTTAAACGATTTTCAATATAATCATATTTATAAAAAAGAAAGTTTCATAAAACAGACTTATATACACAGTACAAGTAAACGTCATACAACACAAATTTATTACAATATAAGCACAAAATGCACAAAAAATATATTGCAATACAAGTATAAAATGCACAAATATTATGGATATCGATTTCGGTGAACCACGCTCACATCCCTCAGACCAGAGGGATTCACAAAAGATTTTGGTCATTTTGTAATAAATTTGTGTTGTATGACTTTTACTTGTACTGTGTATATTATGCTAATTAAAAAACTATTAGACTTATATACAATATTTACAGCTTTTGGGGTAGGTTCTTTCCACTTGATACACGTGAGAGCAAAAGTGTGTTGTGATTTATTACAGTATTTACTTCAGAACTATGTAAGCTGTTTGTTTAGTCCAACAGCTGATTAACGAAACTATTATAAACAATTGTTAAATTGGTATTATCAAAGGGCCTGCAATGATACTTCTTAGAGCCTCTGGGGTGGTCCCTGATGGAATTTCAAAATAAAGATAGGCCTATGTGTTAACCAGAGGCCCTAAGAAAGTCCATGCAAAATTTCAGCTGCACGGGTCCAGTAGTTTTTGCGTGATTGAGAACTCACAGACAGACACAATAAAATTGTTAGACTCATATAATAGTAAGGTAGTATAATTATATAGACAGTTTTACTGTATTTGATTTAGAAAAATATGCAATAGATTTGATTCCATTATTTCTAAGAAACGTTAAATTCTTAAAACATCTGTAATCGAATGTTTATATCCACATACTGTTAAGTCTAAATGGAATTACGATGAACTTGAGTAAATAAAAGACAATCACGAAAGGAATGAATAACCTTTACTTCCGGTACATTTCTTGCGAAAATAATATCTCCTTATTGGCCAAATGTAACAAACGGTTTAGGTTGCAAATTCTCCGGTGTACAAATACGACAAACACAAATTGAAACCGATCGTTTTACATTATATCATGCATTACTGAGAACTTATTCTATTAAAAAAAACCCGTTATGTTTAGAGATTTTAAATAATTTTAAAATATTTATTATTTTAAAATCAAATAATATGACAACAGTATCATTTCATTATACAATATATCATTTGGCAATGTTTATCCCTTTAGTTCGTGGCAAATTTTTTGTGGAGGGAGCCCCACGTAAATACTTCGTCCAACGGGTTTTCGGCCTGTTTCGCACCGCCTTTTGCTGAATTGAGTTCCCTGTTTCTTTGAACAGTTCTTCCGCTACTGTCCGGAATTCGGCAATTTTCTCTCAGGAAGGCTTTGAGAAGTTGTGTTGTGCCACGCAGTGTGAGTATCTGTTTGATTGTGCGCTACGTTTACGTGTCGGGGGCGCCTTTTGATTAAATCGACTGTCCTCTGGAAGGAATATTCCTGAGGAAGAATCACACATAAAATCATACTTAAGCATTAAGAATCACACATAAAGCAATAAAATGATACAATCACAGAATTATAGAAAAGAATTTAATCTGGAATATTTAGAAGATATTCAATTATTATTAATTTTGTTTACACATTAAAAGTTTAATTTTAATTTTATTCCATTATTTGAGAAAATTTTTTAAGATTTGTTTTTAATTTTGCATAAACTGTTTTTGAAATAAGTTAATATTTTTGTTGAAGAATTTTTATTTAATTTTATTTTCAATTACGTTTTACTAAAGAAGATAAATTGAAACTTTTATTATTTGCTCCTGTGTTTGAAAAATTAAAGGTAAACAAAATAAATTTATAACTATTCTGAACTTTTTTAAGAATACGTTACAATGTTGAAATAAATTCAGTTACAAACGTGATATAGGAAATGGGAATTATCAATGTAGTTGAACTTAATACTACATTTTGAACATTTTTTTCTGAGGATAGTTTGTGAAGACACTATTTTATCAATAGCAGTTTGCTTCCCATGAGATGTTCCCTCGTTGGTCATCTGATGTGACACCAACATCACATCATGGGAAGTATCAACTAAGTGCTTCCCTTTTCAGCTATCTGCCATCGCTGTCCTCAATTGCCTTACCAAACATTATGGCTACATTTATACCAATTACTGTAGTTTGGTAGTCTGTAGCTTCTTACTTCCTTTTCAAATCCTCGCCAGATAATAAAAGGTGAGCATAGGTAGTTAGTTGCAGTTGATGCATTTTTTTATTCAGTAATTTGATTTTAAATTGTCATTTAATTTTTATTTTTCAAGTTCGCATTTACGGACAACGTATTATCTGGAAATCAAAAATGAAGTACACAAAAACATAGTTCAGTTTAAAGAAAACATTGTAGATACTCTGTATGTACATGCGTGATACTTCTACGTACCAACTGGCGTTCTAACAACATTCACAGCTTTGATAAACTAAAGTTATGAGAACTTGTCCTACAATCATTTTATTGTTAATAATTACCACTATTAAAGGGTCCATTCTGGGCCCTATACTATTTCTTCTGTATATCAACGATATTACAAGTAGTGTTCCGTCCACAGACCTTCGTCTATTTGCTGATGATACATCCGTCACTGTAGCAAATAAATACTTAGATCAACTAGAGTTCGACGCCTTCACGAAAGAAAATTCTCTTGTTCAGTGGATGGTAGACAATTTTTTGTTTGTAAATGAATACAAGTCAAAGATAATTAATTTTTCCAAATCTAGTTCTGTTGCTCAAAATATCAACTATTTACTGTTAGGAGACACTTTCATTGAATCCAGTGCTAGTACTAATTTTCTGGGAGTAGTTTTCGACGCTAAATTCCATAAGCATATTATTAAAGTATCAAAAAAATTAAATTGTTGTATATTCCTCCTTCACAGACTATCTTTTTATTCCAATAGTAGAATGCTGCTGCTTGCTTATCATGGGTGTTTCATACCTCGCCTGTCCTACGGTATTTCAATTTGGGGTTAGGAAAGCTCTTACACAAAGAAATAGTTTGTAATTGAGAAGAAAGCAATTAGAATCATTCTGGAGATGGGATTTTCATCAACTTGCAGAGGCTTCTTTCTAATGAAAGATCTCTTAACTTTTGCTATCATTTATATATATGAATCATAGGTATGTCTTAAGAAAAATATAAATCTTTTTCCATTGCCCTCACCAATCAACTATATGCTAAGTACACAGTCATGCTCATTAGCTATTCCTATACTGGCCATTCATTTTGAAAAACAGGTTTACTATTCATGAATCAAATTATTTAACAAACTGCCAACAAGACTAAAGGGAGAACCTAATTTACCCAAATTGATAAAGAATATCAAGGCACTTCTTATTCAGAAAGAATATTACAGTCTATTGGAATAATTTAATGACAATATGTAGTTTGGTAACCAGTAGAATTTAATTATTAAATGGATTATAAATAATAAGCTTATTTATTTCAATTTAATGTAATGACGTTTGTTATGAAATTATATTGTGAACAACAATAAAGATATTTGATTTGATTATTAGATTAGGATTTCAAGGTTAAACAAAATATGTAAACTTAACTACTATTTTAATTGAATGATTTCCTTAAAAACAGTTTTGTGATTTAAATACAATAAACTATAAATAAAGTATTATTATTATTATTTTACAACGAAGTAATGAGTTGTATTTTATATTTCATGTTGATAACAGATATCGGCTTATTTTTATGTAAATGATTTTTTAAATTTACTCATGATATTGTTTTTTTGAATGGGAATAATTGCATAAAAATTTTTTTAAAACTCGAATCGGTAAGTACCACTAGAAATACCAGACACTTACATAAAGTTGCCTTTATTACATAGATAATATGATCTCAGAATATCTTACGACCCAGTGTAAGCTATAAAATACTAACAATTGTTTCTCCTGTAGAAGATATTCCTCAATATACAACTTGTTTAGCCATTCAGTGACAATAACAATGAAGTACTGGATTCAGTAAGTACGGCGCCATGTTGAATATGAAGATGTATTTTATCATGGCTGTGAACTGTTAACCTCAGTAAACAAGTTCACGATGGTTCGCAATGCGTTATGCCAGTATAAGATCTATTCACTCCCTGGAAAATTGGGCTCCACTAGTTTTTCAAGTTTTATATTTTAATCAGTATGCAACACCAACCGTTGTGTTGTATAATAATTTTCCGAACTCAGTTTTTGTTCATAAACATAAGCCTTAATCAAGGTAGTGTTTTAATTAGCGTAATACGTGTTGGTACATATACAGTACAAGTAAACGTCACATAACACAGTACGTGTTGGTACATATACAGTACAAGTAAACGTCACATAACACAGTACGTGTTGGTACATATACAGTACAAGTAAACGTCACATAACACAGTACGTGTTGGTACATATACAGTACAAGTAAACGTCACATAACACAGTACGTGTTGGTACATATACAGTACAAGTAAACGTCACACAACACAGTACGTGTTGGTACATATACAGTACAAGTAAACGTCACATAACACAGTACGTGTTGGTGCATATACAGTACAAGTAAACGTCACATAACACAGTACGTGTTGGTACATATACAGTACAAGTAAACGTCACATAACACAGTACGTGTTGGTACATATACAGTACAAGTAAACGTCACATAACACAGTACGTGTTGGTACATATACAGTACAAGTAAACGTCACATAACACAGTACGTGTTGGTACATATACAGTACAAGTAAACGTCACACAACACAGTACGTGTTGGTACATATACAGTACAAGTAAACGTCACACAACACAGTACGTGTTGGTACATATACAGTACAAGTAAACGTCACATAACACATGTTGGTACATATACAGTACAAGTAAACGTAACACAACACAGTACGTGTTGGTACATATACAGTACAAGTAAACGTCACACAACACAGTACGTGTTGGTACATATACAGTACAAGTAAACGTCACACAACACAGTACGTGTTGGTACATATACAGCACAAGTAAACGTCACATAACACAGTACGTGTTGGTACATATACAGTACAAGTAAACGTCACACAACACAGTACGTGTTGGTACATATATAGTACAAGTAAACGCCACTAAACACAGTACGTGTTGGTACATATACAGTACAAGTAAACGTCACAAATACATTACAATATAAGCACAACTATTATGGTGATCTTTATGTATTTTGTACTAGTATTGTAATATATTTGAGCATTGTGTGCTTATATTGTAATATATTTGTGTTGTGTGACGTTTACATGTACTGTTAATCAAGGTGGAAGGTAGCAGAAATGGCGTCCTTGAAGAGTTATTTGATTAATTCCTGGTTAGGGATTTTGTCACTATGATTTTTTTATTTTATTTTCCAAATTTGTATTGTACTTTCTACACTTTCTAGTAAAAGATCACTACATCCATGATTACCACCTATAATTAGAATTTGGTCATGAGTTTCATCATATTTTTGCTAATTATTCATTTGTCGGGGAGCGAAACATTTTTGAATAGGGGAGATTGTGAAGAGTTTAGTGTTATGTACTATTTTGGTCACATATTTCTCATTGTATTTTACAACTGGAAGGTCCTAGTGTATTCGCGTGCCAGCGTTGTATTGGGGAGTGTGATCGCGTGGAAGTTTCTGGGGCTAGATGGTCCTTCAGGTTTAGCTTGAATACTACCAGATCCCAGGTCCCTACCGCTTAAGGCCAGGTGGGGTTTTGGGCCCAGTTAGTCCTTTCATTTATATTATTAAACTGGTCCTTTGATTCTCAGCTCTAGGTCACATAGAATTTTTGATGAAATACAAGTTGAATTTTTTAGATTACCAATTTATAGTATTTGTATTTCCGAGTGTTGATTGTATTTTAGTTTTTTTATGTTTATTATAAAAATGTTTACCAAACATATTATGTTAAAAACTGTTTTCAGTTTGTATTTATTTTTTTGGCTCGTTAATCTTGTTCATTTATTCGCAGTTCCAGTAACGTAATGTTTGTTATTTACTTTCCAGTGTTTGCTATTGAACTTACCGAGTTACGGCCTTTCTGTTAAGACCCTAGTTTACCAATTAAAATCTCTCAAAACATGTTATCACAGAAAATGCAGTTGGTCACATTTTATCACAACTTGATTAGCCTTTCAGGAACAATACTTTACAATGAAGTGTTGTAGAGGACCGTGACCAGTAATTAAGGTGCCATGTTGAATACTTAAATATATGTTTATAATTAAGTATAAACATGTATTTAATCATGGCTGAACATTTTTGTCTTAGTAAACAAATTAAAAAAAAAAAATAACTTCCTATACTTAGTTGTACTAGTGGAAACTTCAAAATAGTAACTATATGTTTTTAATAAGTTTATCTTCAGTTAGTAAATAAACTTATATTTACTTTTATAATTAATTAATTACCACTCAGTTCTACGGTCCCAATAATAAATAATAAATGGTTCCAAATAATTGGCACAAACTTTCCCCCATATTAAACACTAAAATATAAAATATTTGAAAATTACCAGTTTGATTCTCAAAAATGTTTTTTTGCTATAACTCGAAAACTTGTCAAGTCATAGACATGCGGTTTTAACTAAAATAATTTATATTGTAGTCCACATATTTTATGAACATTTTATTAAAATCGTTAGAGCCATTTTGTAGAAAATTCCATTTTTGTCTGTTTTTTGCCCATAAGAATTAAAAAAAAAATTTCGAAAAAGTGAAAAAGTGGAGATATATGGCTAAATACACCTACATATCAAATTTCAGAAAAATATATCAAGCGACCTGCATACGTACAGACACATATACGGACAGACACCAAAATGTTTTTTGAAAACCCCACTTTTTTGGGTTCATGGGACCCTAAAATGGATTTTTAGATCAACTTGTAAAAAAAAATTGTTTGGACAATCACAATACTTTCTCTATGCTAACGTGCATGTGTGAGAAAGTAAACATTGAGGTGGAACGCATGTTTTAACATATCCTGTGTATTGTAAAGCTACTAATACTACCAATATTTGATGTTATTTCTCAATTATTTCTGATTTTCAGTTTGTAAATAGTTGCTAAATTGGTCTTGCTGTATCAAGAAGCCATTATAAAATCGCTGTTGTGTATTGAATTTATTTATTCAATTTGAATCAATAAGAAAGAGTCAACTAAGTAACCAAACTGCCTTCTTCAATTTGATAAAAAAAGTATCAAGTTTATTACCACTGAGATCGAAAACATACGATCCTTCACAATGTTCTGTCCAATCAAAACAGCGACATTTCATAAAATTAAAATTAAATTATTTATTAAATGAATCAAATAAACCAAGACTTCTCAATGCCAATTAACATTGACTAACTCAACCAGTAACTTTGATATTTATAGGAAGAGCAACTGATTTCTCAAATTTAAATGCAGACTGCAGCGAGAATCGTTAAGGGATAACTTGGTAAACTAAGTTTGCTCATGGAGAACAATATATAATTATTGACAGTAAATGAATCACTTATTTTTTTAAACTTGTAAAATTCACCATTTTCTTCTAAGAATTATTATTTGTAAAGGTTTAACATAAAAGTTAGATACAATCATTGTGTTATAGGTTATCAGTACCGTTTCGTGTAAAGTCATTGTATCAGCAGTCTTAAAGACAAGTACAACCTGTACTTAATATGGTATTGGTGCCAATATCTTGCAATTTTGTTTGAATTGTTCATTTAACTAGTCATATTAGGTTAGACTGTGTGGCTAGGTTAGAGAGGTTAGGTTACGTGTTGTTAGGTTATAGAGGCTGTTGCGTTTTGTTAGGTTACGTTTTGCCAGATAAAAGAGGCTATGTTATGTTATGTTTTGTTAGATTAGAGAGGTTAGGTTAAGTTTAGTTAGGTTATTTTACCTTTTATTAGGTTAGAAAAGTTAGATTAGATTTTGTCAGGTTAGAGTAGTGAAGTCACGTTTTGTCTGATAAAAGAGGCTATGTTATGATTTATTAGACTAAAGAAGTTAATTTAATTGTTGTCAGGTTCGGGAGGTTGTTTTCTTTTATTAGGTTAGGTTTTTTTTATTTAGAGAGATTAGGTTAGGTTACGTTTCGTTACGTTAGTTAGCCATTTGTCAGCGTTGGATTAATTGAATTTAAAAATGTGCTTTATATTTCAAACACTTAAAGAATTTAACAAAACGTACCCAACGATTTGACAGACTCCTATCATCTAAATATAGCCTACATTTAAAACTGCTTTTCTTTCGCAATCTATAGGCATATAGTTTCTAAATGTTTTCTACACTAATATAGGTTAATTTATAAAGAAAAACCAAATTAATTTTATATGTTGTCTGATGTAGTAAGTAACGCCTGAAGATGACATGAGTTTTTTAGCAGTCGAAACGTTGTGTGTTTTATTTTTTTTTTTTTATTTTTTTAACACTTGAAGCGTTGGCAATTTCCGACAAATTTACCGATGAAATTAGGTTCGTTAGATTCTTTTTAGGTTGGATAGGTTACCTTAGCCATAATTTATGTATACATTAGTTTTTTTTTTTTAATGTCTCATATTTTCCCCCTTAATAGTTATTGCTAGATTATGGACATAATACAGAAAATATTACTAATTGAAACCTAGTTTATAATATGTTAATGAGACGAAAAATGAGAAGCCAAATTACATTCAACGTACCAACGTAGACACTTTTAAAACAAAATAAAAATGTCATTCAAAACTAAATTGTATTATGTAATTAAAGTAATCATTTGTTGCTTTATACAATGTCACAACTGTATATACATACACTAACAAAATATAAAAAAACTATCTACTATTATCATATATTTAAAATTAAATACAATTTCATGAAAAATCTATCAATATTCAGATGTGTATACAAGTAGAATATTTATATATTTCTAAGTTGCTATAAATTTGCTCCTCTATAAATCCTTCTTAGAAATATCCAGTGTTATTATTTATTTATCACCTAGGACAATTGACTTCGAAGAAATATCTTTCCTTTGAGGTATTTGGGGGATATTGAATAATTTTATTCTGTTATAAAATATATTTATGTGTAAAATGTAGTGTAATTTTTTACAGGTTTTCTTTCAGATTTTAGTTGAAAAATATAAGTAGCAGCAAAACAAGCCTTGGCTATTGTTATGGAGAGACTGGTCCGCAGAAGTTAGATAGTGACATTTTATCTGTGATTCCGAGGACAAATGGCCTTTATTAATCTAAGCCTTTGTTTCCTTAGACAATACAGGACCAGCTTATCGGTAGAAATAGTAAATGTGAAAGTTTGCATTCTTTAATAGCCATTTTTGCAGAAATGATTGTGGCAGCCACATTTGATAGAACTCCGTGAGTTAAGAAAAACAAAAAGTAACACGTATTAAGAGTCTTTTTTAATACTTACTAGGTATTTTTAACTATTGATGAGGTTTTAAAAATATCTCATTTTTGGTATATTATTATTTGTAAGCTTATCCATAGAGAATAAATGAACAGAGGTCACATCCAATAGTGTGCTGAATAAGTGTCTAGCTATAGCAAAGTTGTGTCGAGTAGTTAGATCTACTGTTCTCTGTGCGAGTGTCAGTCAACACTTTTGTCAGCTACCTCCCCCCCCCCATTAACCTCCTAATCTGGAGGATAAAGTACTAATTGTTACACATTTATATATTCAAATTAGTGGTAACTGAACTTCGGGGCACTTCAGAATGGAAAATGTCTTAATAACTTATTTTCTGCTATTTATATCTTCCAAAACCAGTCATCCTTTAAAAAACAGTATCATAATATTCATAATTATATATGATTTTAACAACGAAAAACTTTCATTTGTAAATTAGGGAAATCAAGTTTTTTACCAATTTGTACATTTATTTAAAATGTTTTAACGAAAATTATGACGTTACCCGTGTCAGAGTTCTCTATAGCATGTTGAACGTTTGCCAATATCAATGCCTTTCAAATATACGTCAAATAAAAGTTACTAATTCACCATCCATTTTGTAGTACCATTCAAACACTTTTTATCAATCATTTAATAGTATCACTAATTATTCACGCTTTATTTATTAAAATAGTTGTTTTTAATGTCATAGTTATGTCAAACAAAATGTCTTATTATTTGTTTTGACGTACATGAAAATTTATTTATACGTCTATGATGAAAATAAAGAATTTGAACTGCCACTAAGGTATTTAATTCTGCCGTAATAATGGAAAAATTCATTCCATTTTATGTGAGATATAAAACTTATTCACTCTCAAAATTCTACACCGATCTCTAAAGGTCATATCCCACACTCGCGGAGGTCTCTGCTATTGAGCTAAACTTTAATAATACTAGATACTGAGTTAAGCACGTCTATTTTCACTTCAGCCAAGAAAAACCCAGGCAATGGTGCGCAAATTCAAATTCAGTGTAGTCATATCTCACATAATTAAATACTAATTATAATTTACGCATTAATATCTTTATTAATTACTCTGTTATGTATCTCACAGTGCAAAACCAATTATTGATTGCACGGTTCTCGAAAAATATGTAGTTTTTTTTATTATGATTTAAATCTGAAT
>JAQJVL010002628.1:55289-88822 GCA_035578905.1 Stictocephala bisonia | reverse complement strand
TCTTTCCACTTAAATTATTCAAAAACCTGCTAATGCGTTGCTTTTATATTTTAATATGTAGTTGACAAGAGTGTTTTCTATAAGTTATACAAATTTCAGAATTTTTCGATTAACAGAAAGTTCTTATCGATTCACAGAACAAAAACATTTAAATTGATCAATATAAATCAATACATTTCATAAACTTACGAGGTGTGACCGAGTCATTAAATTGACAACCTCTGAGAGCCAAGAAAATGTTGTTTTTAGGAAATTGATAAAAATCTGTTTTAATTGAAAAATTAAATTTCTGAAATGTATAAAACATTCCTGTCAACTATGTATTAAAATATAAATGCAATACACTACCTAGTTTTTGAGCAGTAAAAGTGTTAAGGTGTAGCACAGTAAAAACTAGTTAAAATTTCTGTTTTTTTTTTTTTTTTTCTAACTAGGATACGAATTATTTAAACTTATAATGCTTATGTCATAAGGTACAATTAAAGGGGAAAACAATGGTGATTGGTGTTTTTTCAAATGTTTTCAGTTTCTTAGTAAACAACATTCAAACTCAGATACAAATAATTTCTCCACACAATATATTAGATATTGGAACAATAATGGAGGTGGTAGTAAACTGTATAAACAAATAAATTAATATGTCCTGCAGGACATGAATTTTAAAATAAAGTATCTTGTAGCTATAATAGATTTTCAAATAAAAAAACAAACAGTAATAAATATATGTATAAAATATATATACAGTATAAAGGCAAATACATGCATAGGTCTGTATAGACTTTATAAAACAATTGACAGTCTAAGTACTACAAGGTGAAAACAATGAAGTTATTTTCTCTTAAAAAAAAAAAAAAATAAATAAAACAGAAAAACAATTAAAAGAGCCCAATATAAGGTGAACTTTTAACCAGAATCTGCTCCATGGAATTTTCAAGCCTTGTCACTGATGGGGTGACCCTTCTCTAATGTTTTTAACCAAGTTTCACAGCAATAAAAATAATGTATAAACAAAATCTATATTATTAAATGTTTTTATCCTTCTTTCTTATTATCAGTACTTGATTGTGCTTTTTCAATTTCATGTTATATTAACTTTCCTAATACAAACTAATATAGTAACATTGAAAAACAGCTTCACTTCCAATTCAAACATAGGAATGGTTTATCACTGAACAATGACACTGCTATATACTAAACTGTGAAAAGTTCTTGTAAAAGTCTATGGTGGTGCTTTTTTCTCACTGGATGTTCCCAACACTGGTTTATCAATCTCTTTTAAATCTATATTATTTTCTTTCATGGTTTTCTGAAAAATAAAATAAAAATGGTTAATTTTATCTACAAGCACTGTCAGTTGTAGTCATTTTTATAACTTAATACTGGCTTTTAAGTCAGTTCTTAATAAATACTAAGAGGATGAAAGGAAGTGCCCATCGAAATGTGTGGAAACACTACTGAATGGCAGACCCATGGTGCCCATCGATGTATGTGGAAACACTACTGAATGGCTGACCCATGGTGACCTTCCTCCAACATGCTGTTCTGACCACAGAATAAGATAGTAATAGTCACTATCCATCCCTATAACTAAAATTACGGCAGTTGATGCCAGTTCCACCGTACTGAATCGGGAAACTTCCTCAGTTTTGTCGTCAGGTGAGTGAAAATATTTAGTGTGCACATCAATAAAACTGTGATTTGATATACTTACAATCAAGTGAAAATTATATAAACTGATAGAAAATTGTTGTGATGATGATTCTAACAATACTTAATTATTATTAAAGTATATTTAATTTTATTAATGTAAAAAGTCAGGTTTAACTCAAACATTTGAATTAAATGCATGAAATTTTGAGTGTGCTTAATTTTTTGGTCGGGTACGTTTTACATATAAATGAATTGTAGGTACAGTAGATGGTTGAAATTTCCTTCAATATTAAACAAAAATTACAAGTAAACTGGCTTAGTCATGATCATAGGTATAAGAAAAGAGAAAAGTTGCGCCACCTACAGTTGTAATGTAAATAAAAATAACACAATTTAAACCAATAAAAACTTTAATAGTGAGGCCTTTCGATAGCAAGGCTATCATCGTCAGACACATCACAAATAAATATACCCACCCATCCGCCCATACACGTACAGTGGTATTTACCTACCCACCCGCCCATACACGTACAGAGGTATTGACCCACCCAACCGTACACGTACAGAGGTATTGACCTACCTGTCCACCCATACATGTACAGAGATATTTTCTATTACACAACAAAAACAATAATTCCATTGGTTCATACATTAATACAAGATAATAAGATAAGATATAATAAGAAATAACAACAATTCTGATTCTATAAGAATTCTAATTCGGTACTTCCAATTTTATAGTGCTGTCACTCCAGCAGTGCTTGTAGCGCGCAGTACTGGGGTGAGTCATCGAGCTGGCTGCCATATTCGGTAGGCATCTCCTCTGACAACTGGCTTTAAATAGTGGGTACTGATATCATGTCTATTCTTATTCTGTGCTCTATGGTACTGCCACTGCATGCATGTATAAAAATACAACCTGCTTTACATAACTGTCTCTAAAACTAATAGCACCAATATGCATAAATTTATTCAATTTTGGCTCTATCCAACACAATTAGGAAGTTATAGTTTGCAAAAATATGAACATTGCTAATAGGAAAATAATTATACAAATCAGTGGACAATATCATCATTAATAAATAAAATATAATCTAACCATATAGTTAATTATGGTTTTTGTGCAATTTAAACTATTGTGATATTATTTTGTTAATAGTATTCTTAGCCATGAGTTTATATTATCATTTTTAAACATTTCTTTAATTTGTTTAAAAATAAAGAACAAGACTGTAATGGTGAATTACTTTAGGACAGTTTTACAAGTTTGTCGTGTAAGCGTTGCAAACATTTTTTTTTAACTTCCTATTACAAAAGCATTTTCTTTAAAATGTTCCCCACAACCTTGAATGAGGAGAAATTTGGAAATCTTTGTTTTGTTGCAGCTATCTGCCATTGTCTCATATCAGGTTCTTGTAATGAACTGTTACTTGAATTAATTTGCGTTTTATTAAAATTACTTATTTGTATATGTAGCAATATGGAAACACTGTTCATTATATATCATTTTTGGTGAGGAAACATTTAGGATCATATCTAAATTTAAGCCTATAATATTTTAAAAGAAAAACCAACAAAACCCAAAATTTTTTTTATCTTAACACACCGCACCAAAAAAAAGTAAAACTCAAATTTTTTATACCAAAGTTCAAATTTAAAGTAACATTTTTTACCAGACCATTTGTTTTAAAAAACTCCTATACCCAATTTAAATTTATTTTTTTGCTGTAAAGGGGGGGGATTAAGTATCACAACAAAATTTTATAGCTGATGTACCCCTGGTATTTTTAAATGACAATACACTGTAGCTGGGGCCGCCGAATTTGTGATCGCCCAAAAATGGGAAACTATCACATAAAATAAAAAAGCCCTTATGAACCAAGCTATTTCAAAAAATAGGGTTTTTTTAAATGTAGGCAGGGGATTTTTTAGAAATTTAACCCTTAAGTACCCAGGCTTTTTTTACGTCAAGTCTGCCAGAGAGTTTAAAAAAACCCCTACTAAATTACCATAATTATAATTTCTTTACTTTTTAGAAATTTGAGTTTTTATAATTTAAAATCTAAATAGTTGTGAACCATTTTAAAAATTAAATTTTGTTTAAAAAAAAATACTTTAACTTTTTGCAACAAAAGTATTGAATTTCTTTCAAAATAGAATCAATATTATATTTTATGAATAGTAACTCTTTAAAATGTTGTTTTTTTTTGTTTTTTTTTTCAATAATTTTTAAGTTAAAAAATTTTTCTACAATCGTTTAATTTAACTTGGTACAAAATGCTTCCAAACAAGACCTAGTATCCCCGGGGGGCACGGTGTTCACCCCAGATAATTTTTGACGGCAAACGGGCCCGATCAAAAAATCACCCAAACAAACGAAAACCATTTTGGCATAACTCTCAAGCTGTAGTTGAATACGAGAGGACGGCAATTTGCCCCTTTTTCCTTTTTTTAATAACGATAAAATTTTCCTTCACTGGGGTTTTTTAACAAAACCCCCACGGACTAAGGGTTTAACAAGGAGAAGGGGATGATGCATCATAGGATCCTTATTGTAAACAATTTCCAAGAACAAAAATTTAAGAAAATAACTGCAAGAGGGAATTCCCGGGTACAAACTTTTTGAAAATTTCCCTAGGGGGTTTGCTATTGTAACTAACGTAAAGCAGAATTGACATGACATAAATTTCCCGTTACCCCTAAGAGCCTAAGGGACATCTTTGTCTTGGCAATACAAAGTTAGAAACAATATAGTAAATTTTATAAGCCTCCCAACACCAATGGGCCCAAGATAAATTTTCCAATTCTGAACACCCCCCCTTATGCTGGGGGGCATGCCAAAAAGCTAGAACACCAATGACAAGATTACAGAAATTCATGACTTTTGGGTGAAATTAACAACCTTTTCTTTGATCTTTTTACAAATGTTTTTATTACATGCAATTCTAATTAAAGTTAACAAGACAAAGCTTTTTTTTAACACTAAAAATCATTACAAACTGTCTAAAATATGTTAATTCAAGCAAAGCTACTATTAAACTTTTTTTCAACAAAACTTTGTTTTAGATAGTAAAGGGGCCAAGTACTGACATTTTAGCAAAGGTTCTATTCTCAGTTCCACAAAACCTTTCCCAATGGGTTCCATCACACAGACACTACGAAAATTATAGGGTTTTTAGACTAGGGGGGGTTTTGTACATCAAAAAATGTGTCTTTTCTCTCATAGAAAATCAACCAAAATTTTTAAGTTTTATTGAAATTGGTGAACCACCCCCCCCACATACAAAAGTGGTATTGAACCCACCCACCGCCCTTTCATTAAATGGTATTGATAGTAAACTTAAAAAATATCTGAAATTTGCTTTTATGTTTTTGTATCCGTTTTTTAATACCTTGGGGTTTCCCCCCGCTATTGGGCTTTTTAAAAAATTGCCTTTCATAACCAAATCGTTTGGGAAAAAAAAAACCTTTTACTATTTTTGTTTTAATTCTTACATCACATTTGAACCACCCAATAATTCTTTCATTTAAAAAAATAAAAATACATCACCCCATTATGCAATTTGGGGGTTTCTTGTACAAAAAACCAAAGAAAAATTTCCTGTTATTTTCCAAATTTTAAAAAAAACTCTCACTATTGGGCTCATCAACTTTTTCCATTTAAATTCGTAATCTTACCACATTACAAATTTTATTTTTAAATAATTTTTTTAATTTTGTTTTTATTTTTTATACACGAAAATAAAAACAACATGTAAACCCCCCCTTTTGCTTTTAATATCCCCCCAAATACAACATATTTAACTTTGTATACTAAAATTTGGGAATTGTGCGGAAATAATTTTTCTTTTTTAAAATATGATCTTTTTGCAAAATTCGTCCAAATAAAGCATGTTTTCAGTTTGTACTTTTTACCCACATTTTCATCACACCCACTTGCAACCACATGTGGGCGAGACACAGCCCCTAAATTTGTACTTCAACGATTCCCTTTTAACCCCACCTATCACAAAAAAGTCAATTTGTTGGTAACATAACTCCAGGTCTAGTGGTACAGCCACAATCCGTAGCACATTCATTTCCCCAATTGGGGGCTGCACCCCTTAATTAGAACAAAGGTTACATCTTTTATTATTTTAAATTGTTATTACTTTTATTTCTATGGACCCAAGGGGCTTCTTGAAGTTCATTTAACAGTTTTATAAGTTTGCTTTTCTTGGTCAAAAAAACCCCTTTTAAATTTTTTTTTAAATGAGTTTTTTTCTTCACCAACCAAGTTGTTTCGGTTCTTTTTTCCAGTCACTTCTTACTATTTTCCCCATAAAAAATTTTTTCCCCTAAATAGATCCTAATGAAATGTCCTTTTTTTTACACCACAGCTTTTAGTTTCCCTTTTAATTTAAATTTCTGCTTTGGGGCCTCGCAATTTTCAAAAAATTTTACAAATTTTCCTTTGTTAACCTAATAGTTAAGCCATAATGTTGTTTTTTTTTTCTTATGTCAATATTTCATGATACTCTATTCCTCATTACTTTCTAATTAATTGAATAAATACATTAATACTAAGAAAATAATTTTTTTAAACTTTTGAAAGCATCATGAATTTCAATACAACTGAAAAATTTAAATTTTAAAATTTGCACTCATTACAGTAACCTAAAACTAAAGATTGGTACATTTAAAAAATTACTTTTCTAAATTTTAATTTCTTTAAATATTTTAGTTTTTTAATTTTTGTCTAGTTTTTATTTTTTTACTAACGCTTAAAAAAAAATTTAGAACACTAATAATAGAGTATTTAAATCAATACCAAAGTTGTTTTTACTTCATTCGAGACTTGAACAAAATTAGTATTTATTTAAATACTATTTTTTAAAAAAAATTACACTAACAAAAACTGGTTTTAAAATAAAAATAACTAAAAAGTAATCTTAATGCTTATACCTTATTATATAAAATCCCAAAAACAGAGTACTTACCCCTTCATAAATTTTTTGGGAAAACCACTAATTTTTAAAAAAATTTTGAAGAGAAGTTAATTTATTATATTTTGATTATTTTTAAATGTATTTAGAGACATATGTTCACTTTATTATTTAAAAGACCCAAAAAGAAAGGAATTCAAAAAAAAAATTCTTCCTAAGGGGAAAGAAAACCCTAAAATTTTTTTTTTTTTATAGAATAACAGGGGCATTAATTTAAAAAATTGATTTAAAAAAGCTGATAAAAAAACAAAACATTACACAAAATCTTACAAATTTGGTTTTCATTAAAAATTTTTAAAAAATTTTTTATACTAACGGGACATATTGCACTTCTTTTAATCTCCCTACAAACTTAAAGCGTTGTCAGACTAAAAAAAATGTGTTATTGGGAAGAACTCCCTCACTCGAGTAAAGAGAACCACCCAATGCGAAGCAAAAAGGGGATTGTAGTAAAATATCATACAAAGAAGGTCAATCTCTTTTCTAACCCCCTGCCCATTTCCAAAATTATAGATCATGGGAAATATGCGTTCCCATAAATTGTTCTTTGTAAAGGGGGACAATTTTGCCGGTGAAACAATTAATTTATTTATAAAAAACCCATCCAAAATAAAATTAAACGGGCCATTTGGGGATCTAAAAAAAATTTAAAGGGGTAAAAATTTTTAAAAAAAAAAACGAATTTTTTTTGTTTAAAAAGTTTGATTTAAAAACGGTTTTATCATGGTATCATTACCCGAAAAGTTTAGGGTGGGTAAGGGGGTGGGTCAGTAGAAAATAAAAGGGGGGCGTTACACAAAAATTTTCTTCACCGATCTTGGTTTTTTTCTTCTATGAAAAATGTGCTTTCCACTAAAACAAAATTTTCCCTAACTATTCAACTCCTTCATACATAAACCCCGTTGATACCTTTTTCATCATAAAAATTGGGGGCCTCTATTTAGAATTTAATATTTAGAAATAAGAAACTGGTAAAATAGCCCAAAATTACGTAATAAGCTATTTTTTTATTGTTACATGTTTTTTGCAAGCTCTCAATTTGTTCCATAGTTTAACTGATCAAAAAGGGGTTGGCCTACTTTATTGGGATAAGATAAAAAAAATAATTGGCTAGAAGCAAAATTGGGTTGATCAGCCCGCCGACAAAATTTCGTGAAGTGGGTTGACTTCACGGAAAAATTTTCACTTTACTGGAAAAGCAGAGTCCCCAACCCCCACATTAACTACCTTTTTATTTTTTGGGGGACAGATTTTGGTTGGTTTTTATTCCCAAATTTTTTTAATTACTTTTTTGAACGAATAAACTTAAAAATCTTAAAAAATAAAAAATAGTATGTTTATTTTTTAAAATCCCTAAATAGATTGTTTTTTTATTTACCAAAAAAATATACATAACCTTATTTAGGGCCTACTTAATAAAATTCTTTATTTTTCTATTCAAAAAAAGGGTTTTTCTATCAAGGTTACGTTTCTAAAAATTTCCAAAAAATTTATTTTATTTTTTTTTAAATGTTTACAATGGGGTATTTTTTTTCTATGTCTTTCCCCAAACAATTCTGACTTAGGGTGCTTTAATTTTTATACTTTTTTGAAATTTTTCATATTTTTTACATTTTCATGTAGGTAATAGATTGTACTAAAAGGACAAAAAAAAAAAAATTTATACATCACCTTTTTTTTAGATTGTTATGTATTTTTCATTTTAAATTTTCTTTTTTTGGTGGTAACATTTTTATTTTTCCCAATAAACTAAAAATTTTTAGGGTACAACATGTAAAATTTTTTAAAACAATTTTTTTTCCCTTTCTTTCAAGGTAATTTTTTTTAATTTTTTACATTTCTATTTGTTACCTACAGGATACAAAAAATTTTTTACTGATCAACATACTTTGCACATTTTTTCTTTTTTTTTTGCTTTTATGAAAAAACAAAAAAAAACACCCAAAAAAAAAAACCAAATTTATTTTTATCTAAAATGTAACAACATTTTATTAAGTATAAAATAAAAAACAATTTTATTATTATTATAAAAATAATAAACTTTTTGCTATTTTGGGAATTTTTAAAATTTTTTTACCCAAAAAATTTTTTTTTAAATTTGCCCTAAGGGAAAAAAAAAAGGGTTATAAAGTTAAAACGTTAAAAAAATTTAAATTTTAAATTTTTGTTTTTTAAAAAAAAAAAAAAAAAACCCCCCCCCTTTTTTTCCAAAATTTGACATTAAATTTTTTTTTAACAAATTTTTTTCTTTTTAAAAAAAAAAGGTTTTTGAATTTGGAAAAAAAAGTAATCGGAAAAAAAAAAAAAAAAATTTAAAAAAAAAAGGGTTCCCTTTTTGAGAAAAAAAATTGTTTAAATTTTTCCCTAAAACATTTAAAAAAAAAAATTTTTTTGGGACCCAATGTTAAGTTTAAAATTTTTTTTTTTTTTTTGGATTTTTTTTTAACAAAAAAAAATCACCCCAGGGCGAAATTGGGTCTTAAAAATGGTATTGCCTGGGGATAATTCTTTTTTAATTTTTTAAAAAAATGGCGGTACAAACCTTAATTTTGGGTTTTTAAAAAAGGGAAATTTAAAGGTTTTCCAATTTAAAGGTTTTTAAAACTTTTTTTTACTTTTTTAAATATTTTTTTTAATTGGCTAAAGGGGAACGTCGGTAGGCCGAAGAGACTAGCATTGATTTCGTTTTTTTTTTGTTTTGACGATAAGGTGGGTTTGTTTAATTTTTTTATTTTATTTTTGTAAAATTCTTAAATTAAAACAAAACATTTTTTAAAGATTTTAAAAGGGGAGTTTATTTTTAAGTCTGGTACTTTGGTGAAAAAAATTGTTTTATAATTTCAAAACAAATTAACATTTTTTTTAAATAATATTTTAAATAAAAAAAAAAATAATTTTGATTTTTGCAAGTTTTTTTTGAAAATATTTAAAACGATAAATTTAATTTAGGTATAAATTTTCATACGGCGTATCTTTTTAACTCCAAAATGTTTAAAATTTTAAAGGGGGAAAAATTTATATTAAAAAAATTTGGGCTTTTTTTTAAAAACCATTTAAAAACAAATAAATCACTATTTCATAAAATTAAACAATTCTCTAAAACCCCCAAAAAAAACCAAAATTTACGTCATTTTTCCTGGGTTTTTCATAGTATGGGGGCCCCCTCTTTTGCTTTATTACTTCTTGCATCTGTTTTTAAGGTCCAAAAACCCTTTCTCGTGAATGCATCCATTCCTCTAACAGCCTATTGGACCTTCAAAGTTTCACCACTCTAATTTACGTCTTCAACGCCCCCAACTTTTCTATTGGGTTCAGGCTTGGGGCTGCACACCAAACCACACTGATTTCTTTCCCTAAAAAAAATTTTAATGCCCTCGAGCGATAAAACAGCATTTTCCATCAGCGATTTGAACTCTTGTTCATTTCTAAGATAATGGCAACACAACAGGGTCTAAACCTATTTGTTTCAAACTAGCAACATAGTTTTTTTTAAAAACCCCCCAAACAGGTTGGGGGGGATTGCAAAATTTTCCCCCCCAAATTGAAATTGATCCCCCTCCATAGGCGACCCTAGGTTACATTTAACTCATCATAGCGCTCACCCCGGGCCTCCCACCTATCACGATCACTGAAGTGCAAACATATCCCTCTCATCACAAACCACAGTTGTTCCACGGTAAATCCATCTGCATTTCATAAGCCCAATGCAGCCGCTTTTTTTTTTTATTTTGAGTTATCTAGAAACTTCTTTGGACCCTATCTTAAGTTTGGTTCATGAAGCCTCTTTTCTACATCCCCCGTTGAAATCATGTACCTGTCCACTTTTAATTCTTCTTTAAGGGTCCGGCTGTACGACTTGGACACCTAACGTTTTTCTGCTGCAAAAGTATTCTGCCCTTTCCCTTCCCCCATCCCCATATCGCACATTCCTATCTCCAGAAACCTTGTCCTTGCTCAATGGGTCACACTAACACCCCAATGAAAATTTTTTCAACGAACGATGGGTTCTGCAATTTTAGCATGGCTTGGTTAAGAACTTGACATTAAGCGTTCAATTTAACAAAAAACACAGCTAAACTGGCCCCGAATTACTAGGAACTAACAAATACTTTAATACCTAGAAAAAAGTAAATTGATAACCACTCTTATCTTTTAAGAAAAAAATGGACAAAACACCAAATCCAACTCTAACTTTGTAACATCCTAAAATGTCTAAAGAATGGTTTGATCATGCTTACTTTTCAAACCACTTAAAAACTTTTTCCCCCAAACACTACTGGACTAAGGTAAAAAAACTTTTAGTATTTTAATACACTTTTTTTGTTTGTTTAAATCCTATTTACGAAAATTTGTTGAAATATACCAGTTATTTTAATGCCCAAAACGAAATATATTCTGATTACAAAACAATTTTCACGCCATTTACTAAAATCACTAAAGAATCTACTTCTTGCAGCAAAATAAATGTAACTGGCCAAAACTTCCCAAAAGGAATAACCAAGTAACTTTTTTTCATTTTTTATTTTACTCTCTTTTTAAAAAATTAATATTTTAAAAAAAAAAAAATTTTATCTCAGCAACAATTTAAAGGGACATAAAAACCCCCATTAAACAACCCAAAAATATCGGAAACTCGGTTATCGGAAAGGACCCAAGGGAAAATTTTTTTGTTGTAATTACGCACAGCGGGTGATCACGGGCCGCCCCATCATCCCCAAACCCCCCCAACCTGGGGCGCACCTTGAAGTGTCATTTCTCGTTTTTTTTCCTTTGTCCCTCGTCTCTGCACGGCACTCGCCTACATCATAATTTTCATTGTTAAAATTTTTTGTTAATTTTGTGGTGTTGTTTTTTCCTAGTTTATTTTTTATTTTTACAGTTTTTTTAGTTTTTTAGTGAAAGTTATTTTAATTTTCATTGCATATGATTTAATACATACAGTAACTAAAAACACACACTAACTGTATTCCCCTTTGGAAAAAATTACTAACAAAAAAATTGTTGTTACCAAAGAACAAAAACTGAAAAACGGGTTTAAAGGAAATATTGGGGAAATACTTCGGAAATAGCGCTGATTTAGGCAGGGAAAATCCATGTCATGTGGTAAAAAAAAATCAACAATAAGAATAAATTTTTCGGAAAAAAGCCAAAACAATCAATAAACCATCGAAATTAATGAACTCAAACTCTTCATTTAGGTTTACCAGGTAGGGGAAAAGGGGAAAACCCCCAATTTTTAAACCAATTTTAATGGGAAAAACTAAAATGTTAATGAAATGATGGGGGAATCGTACAAAGATTTTTGTGCTAGTTTTTGGCTGGCTCATCGATGGGAAGACTCGCTACGGGGTTCAAATTGAATTTATTGGGGAAAAGATCTCCGATAAGATGCCGTTTTAAAGTTTTTAAAACGAATTGAAGATCGTTAAAAACAAGGCTATACTAAAATCAAATATCAATGCGGATGAAACCGGCTAAATTTTTAAAAAAGTTTCCCAAAATCTCTTGCTGCAAAAATCTGAACTTCACCCCAGGGCATAATTAAGCAAAGAAAAATCCTGTTCTCACATGTACAACCACGGGTTTTTTCGCCGCCTTTTTATGCATTTAAACAATGGACCAAGACGTTAAAAAATATTAATCCTACGCCCTTCCCCGTTGATTATAGGACAAAAAAATGCTTGGATGTCAGTCCATTATTTACCGAGTGGTTTCACAACGTTTTTTTCCCAAAAAGGAAATCATTTTTTAAAAAGTAAAAACTTGCCAAAAAAAAGCCATTCTATCTTGACAAATAACAACCCATCCAAAAAGAATAAAAAATGGGGACATTGAATAACATTTTTCCCCCAAATTCACTACCACTTCAACCAATGGACAGGATCTAAGTTCAAACGGCATTACCGAAAAGGGTTTTTGCTTCAATTTTATTTTATGCTGAACGGGCATAAAGGACTCATTTAAAAAAAATTAATAGAAACATGTTTTTATTGGGGGCTGAATCGTGGAATGATTTAAAAAACCCCAACTTAGAAAAACTTGGGAAAAAAAATTTGATGCGCTTGTCCTTTAAAAGTAATACCTTTAAGACGAAAGCCTAACGAAAGTTGAGAAAAACCCTGGGGTGAGGCATTAATGTTATTGAGGGGCCCGGAGGGGGTAAACTCCGATGAACGTAAAAACCACAATCAAGACATCGTTCAAGGGCTATGGGATTGAAGAGAATGAAGATGGCGACGCAGGGTGACGACTCATGTCGGCCCAACCCACATTCGGTGTCACTGCTGAAGAAGGATTTAATGCATTGGGGGTAAAGATTTAAAATTAATAAATTATCCTTTACACTATGTACTGTACTTACATAGCATTAGTATACAGCAAAGCGTATTTTTTTTTCAGATCCTTTGCAATTTGTGGAACAATTCCAATCAACGCCTTCCGACGACTTCTAATGAAACAGGGGGGACATTGCAGCCAAAAAAAGGGGTGACAAAAAAGTCCAAAGAAAAAATTAATGATTATTTCAAAAAAAAATAACTTGTTTGTATTAATTTCTGTAAATATAGTAATTTGGTTTTAATCTTGAGTATGCAATTATTTCCCGCCTAACCATTAAAAAGGGCGGAAACTCGACCTCGGGTTATCTGAAATTTTTGTTACAAATGGGGCCAGGGCCCCCCATTTTTCCATAATCGGGGGTTTTAAATTATTAATATATTAACTTAAATTTTTCAAAAATTTAACCGAAAAAATCGTCCCAGGGACTACTATTTAAAACAACACACCAGACACATTTTTTTTTTTTGGGTCCAAAATTTTAACTTTAAATTTTTTTTGGGTTTTTTTACCACGAAAATCGATTGGCAATGATCTCATTTATTGGAAAAATTCTGATTTAAACCCCCCCAGAGCTTCTAGACCCCGTGTTCAAAAGGCTGCACAGAACGTGACGCACATTGGCAAATCAACTGATTTTCTTTATTCAAATTAAACACTTGTAACTAAATCTACCAATTATGGAAGCATTACACTAATAGAACAAGTTATTACACTTATTGCTGGAATTATAAATTTTCAGGGGTTAAACATATTTTTTTTTGTGTTCATTTTTTGCCATTTAGCACATGTGACTCAAAGATGGCGTGATACCTAACCGTCTTCTTTCTAGTACCATGGGTTTTTTTTGTGTTTGCTATAGTTTTCTTAGCAGTATAATTTTTTTATTTTGCTTTTTCAGAAAAGGTAACCCCTTTTAAAACACGTTTTTTTTGCCCAAACTAATGTTTTCGACTCTACAGAAAAAAGTAGGAACCATTATCGACTATATCTATTTATCTCCTAAATCACATTTTAAACCCAAAAAAATTTTGGGGAAAAGAAAACATTTAAGACCGCTCCCCAAGTAAAAAAATGCCAAAAACCCCAAAATTGATTAAACAATACACCCAAAAGGGGTATCAAATTAAAGGTATTTTCTCTTAATTACTAATATGCCATCTGATTTGAGAAAAGCAAACTTATAGCTCTACTTTCCCCAAAAACCAAACTTTGGGCATACGCTTAAGATTTTCCCGGTGAGGCTTTCCGATCTTTCCCCACGAGGCGCTTTCCGAGATCCACAAGCTTGCAGTTCTCTTCGTTAAAAACATTAAAGTGTGTAATTCCAGCTTAAAAACTTACACTGCACTATCAAAAAACTTGGAAATTTCACTGTTAGTGACACTGTTAATCCACGAATTCACAAGGTAATCCAGGAATGGAGGACCAAAAACATGAGCATGCGCCGACGCTATTAAGTAAATTCAAGACGCTATGATAATAAATGAAACACTTGTAAGAAATGTAACTGTATGTTTATTGTAAAGATTGAATTACTGACTAAATGATATAATTATAAGTATGAAATTTAGTGAATTGAAATGAATGAATTGCTGGCTATGAAAATGATGGAAGAAGTAAGTATACTTAAAAATGAATGAATGGTAGCCTGTGTAGCTTGAAGTGAGGATCGCACGGCTGGGATGTTAGGACGATACTAAAGGTAGTTTCTCTAAAAGCCACCCCCACTCTGCCGGAAAGGAGTGAGGGAAGAAAGAAGAAAAACCTCCATTGTGCCTCAACATCAGAAACCAAGAGATGAATGTTTTCAATTTTGGAGATCTATCAGTCTTTCTTAGTACTTACAAAATGCAGATAATACTTATAAAAAACCCCAAGTTAATATCACACTAAACAATATATAAATTATAAACGATATTGAGAGATACAGAATTGGGACTGGCAATCCCCACTGAGCCAACAATCAGCTGTTCAATACAGATGATGCAGTATAAGTAGCAAGACTATCTGTCACAGCTGATTTGGTTGTTTATTTAGCGTATGGCATATTATATGAAAATGTATGTTGCATTATGTAATAAAGAATCCATTTAAAGTAATTAAATAAATAAACAGCTAACGCCAAAGCTTTTAAATAATTAAAAAACAAAAGGCCAATGTGATCGGCCGGTGGCAAAATCGCGTTATCTTGGGTAGCTGACGTATAATGGTACTGACCCATCCGCCCACCCATACACATACAGTGGTACGTTTTTTCATCCATACGCATACAGTGGTATTGACCCACCCATACACGTACAGTGGTACTGACCCATCCGCCCACCCATACACATACACGCACTGAAATATTGACCCATCGGCCCACACAGACTCGCACTACAGTATGGCCCTCAAAGGGTTAAACTACTTAAAACAAAAAAAAATAAATTACATAATACTCCTGGTACAAAGCCTTCAAAGATTAAGTAAGGATCCACAACAAGAGCACCGAACTACATTATAACTTATGTGGAAGACATGGATCATGTGGAAGACATACATACACGTACTAAGCTACAGATGCACGTCCACACTCATAAACAACTTTTACAAAGTTACACATCCATACAACAACTCTTATGAAGCTCCACACACACACACACACGTCCCAAAGCTAGAGTGTTTCGAGGGTTATCGCAAGATAACTGAGTCAAGGAACATTAAGCGTGACTGTCCCTTGGATAGGTGACCGTCTGAGCGATCCCGCCCTTGCACGCAGCCTGCCTGTCAGGTCACTGGTGGTGGTTCGGAAGTCACCCTTAAGCCGTTGGTCCCCAGGTTAAGTTTTAGAGAGGGCTTCTTAGCCCTAACTTTGTCTGGTAAAATAAGACATCCCTTAAATTTACTTTTTTTAACACAGGCACACAATCAGTGCCAGTGCATTAATATTGACAGTATAATGAGTTGTGTTAGACATTGTATGGTCACAGACTCCTGTGCGATGAGTTAACATTAATTGTTGTAAATAATAGTGATTAATATCAAGTGTCAAAATAGTGTCTAAGACTTCATGTTTTTTGTAATTATTTCATGGAGTTGAATTTAATTACTTAGAGTGTGAAAGTAAAAGAATAGTTTGTAGCCAAAGTGGAATCACCTTATTTTTTGGACCCTGTTGGACCGAAAGAAATTTGGTGTCAGAAGTGGGATAAGGTGATTAATTTATTTTATTGTTTTAATTTATATTTTATTTTTAAAATTGCTACTATAAAAGTGGAACTGACAGTAAGTGAGTTATAACAACAGCTGGAAGAATGAGACCTTGACACAGCTGGAACCAAGGGTGTACTACAACGTCTAAGGCAAAACATGCTGGAAGTGGGTGAGGATCCTGAGTAAGTTTTTTTCGAAATACAAGGTGATTTAAGTAAGCTGTTATAAAACTTAGAGAATACAGTAATTTAAAAGGTAATTTGAATAAATAGGTAAATTACAAGAAAATTTGAATAGTTTAAATAGTAAATTTCAAGAAAATTATAAAGCTCTAGATAATTTTCAGAGTAATTTAGAAAGCAGACTACAAGGAAATTAATTAAAATAGTTAAAGCATGAAATGGAACAGATTTCCAAAGTTTTAGAAAATAAATAAGATTTTAATAGTGTTAAGAGGATAAATACAATAACCTTGAGAATGAATTATATAGTTTAAAAAGTAATGTCGACACTATTGAATGTAGATTAGAGAGTAGGTTAGAAAATATTTAGAGAATAGAGCACATGGTTTTGGTGAAGTTGAGAATATGTCAGTGAGCTCTTCAAGGGATTGAGACCAAGCATGACCTCTACACTGGCGGGTACCTACTTGTCTGAGGGAGCAAGACCCCATCCTGTCAGTACCTGAGACCGCACCAACAGTGACGCCCTCGCCCAGCTTAATACCAAACTTTGATTAAAAGATGTGTTGGGCTAAAAAGCCCATCAAGCAGCAGCAGGGAAACTAAAAAGGGTTGATGGGAAGGGCGGCTGTCTACATGTAACATAAGAGGCCAGAGAGTTGCATCTTTATCAGGATGTACGCACATGGGTGGTCAGCGTAGAAGCCTCCTTCTAGACTCAGGTGCAATGATGACTATTCTATGCCGTGACATCATGCGTCTCCAAAAGAAGTTGTCCCCAGGGACGTGGGCGCTGTGAACAGCCATGGGAGACTCGATACCAGCTCTTATCCAAGAAACCTGTTTCTCTCATGATTTAATTTACTGATCTATGTTAATTAGCTACACATCAGATCATTTTTTTTTAATGTTATATTTCGGCTTTACTATCTGAAGTCATTTTCAAATACTTAACAACATAAACAGTTTTTAATAAAAATATAAATTAATTAGTTGATCATATGTTTTTAAATATATTTAAAAGACGATTTTATAAATGAAAATAGTTGAATATATAGTACATGGATTTTTATAAAAATTGTTTAGTTACATATTAATGTTGAATTTTATTTAATACTTCTGATTTAATAGTAGGCAGGTATATTGGGCATAAGGTGGCACTAGGTTGTTAAATGCAGCTCTCTACAGCCATACATGCTGCTTCTTTTATTGTTCTTTCTTTCAACGTGCTTTCCTTATATACTAAACTTGTTGCTGACTATTATAAGCTGCGAAAAAGATCAATTAATCTTACCACGCAAGGTTCACTTTCTGGTCATGTTCTTCTTTCCCAGGCAGCCTTTAATTTTTCTTTCATCATGGCTCTTCGTTCTTCTGTCCATTTGGCTCCTGTTTTCTTCTTTTGGTTTCTCTCTGACTCCACTTCCCATTTGCATATTTTAGATCTATAAACGGATCTAATGGTAATTTCATTTTTGAATTCCTGAAGTCCACATATTTGTTTTGATTTTTCCTGTGGCTTCTAGTATTTTCTTCAGCCTGTTTCCTGGCAGGTGTTTGTTGTGACTGTCTCTTTTCCGGATATCGGCTGCAAGGTTTGAGAGCTTTTCAGTTCTTGTGCGGGATTGTAGTCGATATCCTTTGTCACCGAGTTTAGGGCCTAGAATTTTCCTGATAATTTACGTTCTTCTTTAAGGATGTTTTCGAGGGTTCCTTTTCTGTTGATGTCTAAAGTTTCATTTGGGTATAGGATTTCAGGTCTTATTACTGAGTTATAATGTAGAATTTTGGTGAGGATTGATAGGCATTTTTTATTGTAAATGTTTTGCATTCGGCTTAAATTAAAATGCTGACCATTATCATTAAATCAGAAGTATTAAATTCAATTAAAAATTCGAAATTAATAAATGACTAAACAATTTTTATCCAAATTTATATAGTATATATATGCAACTATTTTCATTTATCAAATAATCTGTTAAATATTGTAAGAAACATATATTCAACGAATTAATTTATATTTTTATTAAAAATGATGGGATATGTAGCTAATTAACATAGATCAGTAATGAACATCATTACACAAAATACATACCGTCAAGAATTGATTTAATTTACCTGCAGTATAAATTGTTTTCTTAGTTGTTAGACTTGTTACTCTTTGAGAATCGTGGAGGGAGTGCTGCTTGGTATTCCATACCCTGTAGATATGTCCATCTTCTTTCTTGTGCCTCTAATTACTTCATCTACCACTTTAATCTTTTCTTCAACTGTCAAAATGTTACAACTACGTTTAGAACTCATCTTTACTAAGAACATTTTCCATAAACTAACCAAACACTTATCAGACTAATAAACTAAGATCTTCTTAGACAGACTTGCGAACTCCAGCAGCGACTAAACATGTCAAAACTAAATGAAATGTTACTACACTTTTCGAATCAAAGATATTTATCAATATGAATTGTATTTGTTGGCTTTGCACTACATATATAGGTTTAAGGTGATTCAAATTAAAGATCTATTTGTGCTTAACAAATGTTGAATAAGCTCTCATTTATTTTTTAATAATTGAGGTTTTTAAAAGAATAAGAGAGGTTTCCGTATTAAAGACATTCGATTGTATCTTGTAATAGAGTACAAGATACAATTGGGACCGGTCCGAACTAATTGGGACCGAATCATGTTCGGTTAAGCGGGAAGTTTGGAATAGGCGGATTAATGTAAAATAAAAGCATATTGACTGGATAAAGGCATAAACATCTGCAAAGTTGAAGCAGATACAATGGGTGGTTCAAGGTTACGCCCTCTTGCCCCATTTCGAATATCCTTTAAACACGTCCGGCCGACTAGTAAATAGGTCTTGTTATCTGTCTATTCTTATGCCATATCTCTATACTCAATCTTGATTCGTAACGAGTTATGATTCGTTTAGGTTTCTGTTAGTTTTTTGTCAAATCACAAATTTCAGTATTGATATTTCAAGGAGAAAATACTATTAATTATTTTTCAGCTTTATAAACAATCTAGGAGGGGATAATATAATGGGAAATCAACAATATAAATTTTCTGTACTTAAGTTTCAACTTGATACTTGATACTGTCGATCCGACTACACAGCTCAGTGAAAGTCGGAAGAGAGGGGCAGTGACATTTGATGACTAACAATGACAGAATGGCCAATGAGACGACAATGGCCACTAGGATTACGGAGATGAAGATTTTGTAGCAATGTTGCAGGGCTCAAGCTAAGATTGATTCGGACGAAAGTGTTTAAGAAGGTGTGAATGCTAAAACTGACATGCAGACGCGGCCAATGCTCTCGACCACGCTTTATGCTATGTAGAACAAAACGATTCATCACCACCAAATGACATTATGTTCATGCGGCGAAGGTGGAATATTGCATCTTCAAGTAGATTTAGTGCTCTTCGTCAGAAAAAATCACTGATTTTACTTCTTAAGAGTGCAGTGCTCTTTAGTTATTTTGTGTATTCATATCAATGTTTAAAGATTTTTCTTCAGATGTATTTAAATAGAGACGATATGAACTGTAAGTAACCAGTTTTCATTCCACTTTCATTTTTGTCATTTTAATTATACTTTGCTCTGATTTTAACTAATACTTCTTTTTAAACATAAAGTTATAAAATAACTAACCTTTTATACTTTTGTTAGTTTTACTGCAGTTAACATTTGAATTTATATTCAAAACTACTTTGTATTATAACATTTGTATTATTATAAATGATCATTATTTACCAAAACAATTCTCTTTTTAATTTTTCCTGTTTTTAACTACTGACAAACTGTTCGGAATAGGCGGATTTTGGTATAGAGGGGTTGGGAATACTGTGATTCTACTGTAGATACTGAAATATTAACAAAATTTTTGGAGTCATAATGTGAATCATTTTTGTCAATATTAATCCAGCAAATTTTAAAGCATAAGTAAAATAGAATAATTATCATACTCTAAATTTAGAGGAATGATAATTATTCTTTCTCCTTCATCATGAGGAAAAGAAGACACATTCGTACTTTGAATTTTTAAGGTTTATTGGTCAACAAATAACAACTTACAATTTTATGAATAACATTTGACTTTAATAAATACTACACAGCAAGTATACACATAATCTTTACATTGTTTTATATACTCTGAGGTATAACTCTTCACCCTACTTAAATATAACCTTCAGAAGAGCGCTGAAAAACATCAAGTGGCTGTCACAACATTGCACAGATATATAAAATGTGGGAACAAAATTTAAAAAAGAGGAGGGCAGACAGTACTGTCCCCAGAGGAGGAGGCGGTACTGAGAGACCGGCTAGGAATATGTGGTGACTGGGGGTACCCTACTGATTCGTTAACTCCGTTTACTGGTTAAAGATTATTTAGATAGACAGGGTAAGCAAGTATTAAAGTTCAAAGACAATATGCCAGAACCTGATTTTGTGGCATCCTTCATGATACGTCATAAGGAGTTTTTCACACTGAATATGCCAAAACATCAAAAGAGCCAGAGCAGCTGTGTCACCTGAAATAATAAATTCATATTTGATGAACTTGAAAAAGAAATCGATGGTGTGCCACCAAGTAACATCGTAAATTATGATGAGACGAATCTGAGTGATGAATTTTTCGAAGGGGTGTAAATACCTGGAAAGAATAATGAACTCGTCTAAGGCGTCGACCTCTGTAATGTTCGCTGTCTCAGGCGATGCCAAGATATTGCCCCTGTATGTAGTCTACAAGGCTCAACACCTCTACAGCTCATGGACAGAAAGGGGCCCGAAAAACTCCGGATATAACCGCACCAAGTCTGGTTGGTTTGACAGTTATTGTTTTACAAACTGGGTGGAAACAATAGCAATTCCCTACTTGAAAAATTTAGAGGGGCCTAAGTTTCTTATTGGAGACAACCTTGCATCACATTTGTCATTAGATGTGATAAAACTCTGCACCGATAATCAGATTAGATTTATCTTCCTGCCGAGTAATTTTACTCATCTAACCCAGCCCTTAGACGTTGCATTTTTTTCGACCAATGAAAACTGCTTGGAGGCAGATATTAGAAGAGTGGAAACGTGAAACTGGAACAGGAGAGTCCTCTGTACCAAAAGATAAATTTCCGTTTACTAAAAAAACTGTGAAACCTTTGAAGAAAAGAATGTGATTTAAGGGTTCAAAAAGTGTGGGATTATACCGTTGTGCCGCAAGAAAGTCCCGGATATGTTGCCTAGTATTCCAGACGACACTAGTACTGGTACTGGCGGTGTAACAGGTGCAAGCACGCCAACAATTTCAAATGTTGAAGCTATAGATGACTCTTTCAAGGATCTTCTAAAATTCCTTCGACAATATGACAAACCTCAGGTAAGAAAAAAGAGGGTCAAGGTGAAAGTGACTCCAGGCAAAAGTGTTGAGGTGAAAGATTTCGAAAGCTCTGCAGAGATGGACTCATCGTGTGACCAAGCGGGACCTTCGGTGGTCAACGAAGAACCGCTTTCCAAGACAAAGAAGAACAAAACTACTGGCAAAAGATGTCACTTTTCTTCATCAGATGATTACTCTGTTCAAGATAGTGACAAGGACTTAATACTTTCAACAACCTCAGAGGAGGACTTTCACCTGAAAGATGAAGAAAACCTAATTCCAAATAAGTTTTCCCCAAATGACTTCTTGGTGGTTAAAGTATATGGAAAAACAAAAAAATCATTTATACTTTATGTTACCAAAGTGCTATACCCAGATCCAAATGATGATGAATACGTTGGATGATGATGAATACGTTGGATATTAGTCAGCTAATATCAAATTTAATATATGCTATACAATATAATAAATAAAAATAAAAAATATTATTTTGAATCCAATGATATCGTATATATTACTTATTATATTCATTAGGAAAACAACAGACGTAGAAGAGATACGTCTTAACCTACCGCTGTACGTCTATGGGTGGGTCAATATCACTTCAATGGTCATCAGCAGTCAAGACGGTATCAAAGGATGAACATTTAGTGCGCAAAATTAAAAGGATACAAGATAACATTAAGCGAAAGTTTCGTGAAATCAAGAGTAGTTCTATGCAAACTCAGAGGTCTTTGGAAGTTTAGTATATACCACTGATAGAACTACTAAAAAAATCTAATGGATAAAGTAGCAGAAGTAAAGAATGAGATAAAACAAGAACTAAAAGAGGAGCAGTTTGGCCAGTCTGAACAGGACCGTTTTACAGGAATGGGAAGAAGGATTAAGGAAGCAAGGTGTTAGAGGGAGCAAGTCTCCACTCTGTTGTCCCCAAGCAGTTGCGAATAAGATAGTGTCGCTTATTCGGGTGCTCAGGGTTTATCAGTCCGTGAGGTAACTTTAGTTTGTAGCGTTTACCGCCACATTAAACGTGCGTGTTTTTGGAGTTTTTTACAAAAAAGTTCCTAACACTTAGAAATTTTCTGAGACGGAAGAAGAAGCATCATTCATTCCCAAAAATGTAGTCAGGAAACTAGAGCCTAATGACATCAAGAAAACTTCTCGTTTCAAAGATATGACAAGTTTCAAAACTGACCTTACAGATTTAAACCTGTACTAAAAGCAAATAGACTAAGGAGTGTTTTTCAGTGTTTAATGGTACGGTAACTGTTTTATTCAAGTTTTAAATGTCAAAAACTATGTTTTCCTATAAATAAATTTTTATTGCATAGTAAATATCTCATTTGATTACTAATTATGCATTTAGATTTACTGCCTTATAATTACTAGGTGTGTCTATTCATCCCTTAAATGTTTGAATAGAAATACCCAAAGATTTTAATGTGTGTTCCAACTCACCCCTATGCTTGGGGTGTATCGGAACACCAAGAAAAAAAAATTGTTTCAATAAAAAAAAAAAAGTGTTCTTTTTTAACTACAAACTTTTAGACTAAAACAAGACCCAAGTTTTAGGACCAAATTTATTATTTTAACTCAAAAACTTCCAATCAATTTTCATGCTAGAAGTTAGAAAGTGTTCCGATTCACCCCATTTTACGGTACTCCACCCAAAAATGGCAAAATTATGACATTTTTATTTTTATTTAAGTTTATTATTAAAGAACATTTTCTGAACACTTCCATGTAAAAATATTGGTAAAAAGTTTTTTCAAATATATTTTCTAAATTTATTACGAAAATATTGCACCTACATATTTTCCCAGTTTCATCTTAAGAAGAACTCATTTCATATAGTACTTATCACTATAGTAACATATTATGATAAACTGCACATGTGTTATTTTATTGCCTGGCATTGGCAACAATGCATTATTACAAACAACTTTATTATTACAACAAGTTATTTCATAATAACTACTTGCATTATACAGTTGCATTTTATAAGTAAAATAACATTTTTTAATTTTCCCATTTCTGACAGTTTAATAAGTACAATGTCAGTTGTAGCTTCTTTTATATACCCCATAAATCCTTAATTTTTTTGTTTTGTAGGGAATAAGATGCTGTACAACCTGTAGTATGGGTTTTTATAAATATGACATACACAATTTTTGAATAGTAAATATTATAAAATTAAAAATTTTTTTGAGTAGAAATTTTAAAAACTTCATAATTTCAAAATATGCTTATATGAAATCCCTTCCTACAGTTGTACATACATACGAGTATATTAACCTCAAAACATATAAAAAAAGAACTTGATATCTAGTTTAGTATTTAATTTGCAGTTGTCCCAAGAAAACACCGTTATAAACAAAATCAACCCCTTTTAAGTGAGTGAAATACCCAAAAACTTGTTTTATTACCTTCCCAAATTCATATGATAAAGGAATATATGTTTTTATTTCAAAAATACAGAAATTTCTTTTAAAGGTAAAGTTCCCCCGTAAAGATTGGCCAGAGGTGCCTAAACAACACTTTGAGATACCCAGTAAAGTGGGCATAAAAGACAGTGTATCAATTTAAATAGTAATACTAGTTTATACTATATTACAAATATTAAACATTATGAATTTGCATGTATTGTCCAAATAATAAGACTGCACTACATACAACAATGTCATTTATAAACTTCTTTGAGCCCACATATTTAATTCTGTCAGAAAGCTCTCTCCCTGTCCCTAAATCAAGTTGTTCTGGTTCTCTTTCCTGTCACTAACTTTCAATCAAACATTTGATGATATGTTAATCTGTGTTATACTTGCAGCTTTAAGATCTTCTTTTAATGCGGAAATACTTTTAACTGGAGTCATGGCCTGGGGTTTAAAAGTACATTCATGTCACTACTACACTAATGCTTTTTGAACTTTGTTCTATATATAAAAAGACAACTAATGAAATTGTAACGATTTCCATAAATTAGCTTTTATTCTTCTCCCTTAACTCTTATAGGAAAATTGATGACTTTGTTGTGGAGCCTATCACTTGCATTGCGTTGTTTAAGTGGCAACTTGAACAACAACACTCTCTTACTTAGCTAATACAAGTGTTGCTTCACAATATTTTTGCCCAAGGAAAAGTTCACGGTGGTTTATTGAGACAGTTGTGTAACTGTTATGCAACAATAACAAATAATGCGTACTGTTTAGCAAATGTTCTGCATCAGACTTCCCAGGCTGTTATCACTGACCAATCAGTATATTATTGTTATTTCCTCCCAATAATGATTTTTATCCCAAGCATATCCAATCTAGTTACAGATCTCAATATATACTATATCATAAAAAAAACAAGAATTCATCCCAGTTAAATAAGGTTCTAATAAAAAATTTTGCTAGTGTCTTTCAACAAATAAATCCAATTTCTTTAACATTTCACAGTTTAATTAATACAAATTCTGAGAAACGTTTGTTAAATTACTAGTCTGTAAACTAGATGATGTTATCAGTGTAGTTTTGTGTATTTGCCCAGAGATGATTATGAGAATTTGTCTTATTTGCAAATAAATGTACATTAGAATTGTTATTTTTTTTAAATACACAACCTTGTATTTAGTTTAAATAAACCTTAACTTGTTTCATAATTTGTTTTCCTGAAACAATCTATAAAAGTGACCCTGGTTCTTGCTACTTTCCGGCCATCATGTGTTTTATATCCAGTAAAAGTATCTCTTGCAGAAGGAAATTAAATTAAGAAGTGAGGAGAAAATTCTTTGTCTTAAATATAGTGTTACCACAATTGAATGTACAGATATATCAATATCTAGCATTAAAACTAATACTGTATGTGTATGGGTGGGTCAACACCACTGTATGTGTATGCGTGGGCGGGTGGGTCAATACCACTGTATGTGTATGGGTGGGCGGGTGGGTCAATACCACTGTATGTGTATGGGTGGGCGGGTGGGTCAACACCACTGTATGTGTATGTGTGGGCGGGTGGGTCAATACCACTGTATGTGTATATATGGGTGGGCGGGTGTATGGGTTTTTTTGCTTGTTTTTGTGTCTACTATCACCCTCTGAAGTTGTGCCCATACCTCCTGTATACTATGGATAATTTTATACAGAACTCATAAAATTCATATAAATACACAATTGTATAGTGTTACCAATACAATTATTTAAGAAATTTTGTGCAATAAAAAGCTCAACTCATACCAATAGTCTCCTTTACAGAAAAATGTGGATTAGCATAGTACATTTAACTAGATAACTATTATAAATAAATGCTTTTCAACAATAAATGTTATCACTTGTATGATTGTACTATACTCTACCACAGTATTTACACTACAGTATTTACATACAGTAGTGAAGTTCAGACGTTTTACCTGCCAACGAAGCAATGCTAGCGGTGGTAATGCAGACAGCTGGTGCGCTAAGAAAATAAACAATTTCATTTGAATATTTACAATCAACTAGTTGTCTTGCAACAAAACTAAACTGCCATGCTATCTAGCGGAGATATGCCATAGCTCTGCATTACGACTACTAAGAATGCTAACATCAGACAGTTGGAATTTTTTCAAGAGCAAGCTTCGTGATTGTGATATTACTGTCGACGCAGAAATTATATATACCTGTGTTTGAAGGTTGTTTAGTGAGAAACTAAGAGGCTTACAAAAAATTCAATCATACAATTGTTTTCTTCCTTTAATTGTACTTTTTCGTTTTAATAATTTTTATCCTAGTTGGAATAAAAAATTATCGGATTTTCAACTAGTTTCAACTTACTCTTTCCACTTTAATTATTCAAAAACCTGCTAATGCGTTGCTTTTATATTTTAATATGTAGTTGACAAGAGTGTTTTCTATAAGTTATACAAATTTCAGAATTTTTCGATTTACAGAAAGTTCTTATCGATTCACAGAACAAAAACATTTAAATTGATCAATATAAATCAATACATTTCATAAACTTACGAGGTGTGACCGAGTCATTAAATTGACAACCTCTGAGAGCCAAGAAAATGTTGTTTTTAGGAAATTGATAAAAATCTGTTTTAATTGAAAAATTAAATTTCTGAAATGTATAAAACATTCCTGTCAACTATGTATTAAAATATAAATGCAATACACTACCTAGTTTTTGAGCAGTAAAAGTGTTAAGGTGTAGCACAGTAAAAACTAGTTAAAATTTGTTTTTTTTTTTTTTTTTTTTTTTTTTTTGTTCTAACTAGGATACAAATTATTTAAACTTATAATGCTTATGTCATAAGGTACAATTAAAGGGGAAAACAATGATTGGTGTTTTTTCAAATGTTTTCAGTTTCTTAGTAAACAACATTCAAACTCAGATACAAATAATTTCTCCACGCAATATATTAGATATTGGAACAATAATGGAGGTGGTAGTAAACTGTATAAACAAATAAATTAATATGTCCTGCAGGACATGAATTTTAAAATAAAGTATCTTGTAGCTATAATAGATTTTCAAATAAAAAAACAAACAGTAATAAATATATGTATAAAATATATATACAGTATAAAGACAAATACATGCATAGGTCTGTATAGACTTTATAAAACAATTGACAGTCTAAGTACTACAAGGTGAAAACAATGAAGTTATTTTCTCTTAAAAAAAAAAAAAAAATAAAACAGAAAAACAATTAAAAGAGCCCAATATAAGGTGAACTTTTAACCAGAATCTGCTCCATGGAATTTTCAAGCCTTGTCACTGATGGGGTGACCCTTCTCTAATGTTTTTAACCAAGTTTCACAGCAATAAAAATAATGTATAAACAAAATCTATATTATTAAATGTTTTTATCCTTCTTTCTTATTATCAGTACTTGATTGTGCTTTTTCAATTTCATGTTATATTAACTTTCCTAATACAAACTAATATAGTAACATTGAAAAACAGCTTCACTTCCAATTCAAACGTAGGAATGGTTTATCACTGAACAATGACACTGCTATATACTAAACTGTGAAAAGTTCTTGTAAAAGTCTATGGTGGTGCTTTTTTCTCACTGGATGTTCCCAACACTGGTTTATCAATCTCTTTTAAATCTATATTATTTTCTTTCATGGTTTTCTGAAAAATAAAATAAAAATGGTTAATTTTATCTACAAGCACTGTCAGTTGTAGTCATTTTTATAACTTAATACTGGCTTTTAAGTCAGTTCTTAAATAAATACTAAGAGGATGAAAGGAAGTGCCCATCGAAATGTGTGGAAACACTACTGAATGGCAGACCCATGGTGCCCATCGATGTATGTGGAAACACTACTGAATGGCAGACCCATGGTGACCTTCCTCCAACATGCTGTTCTGACCACAGAATAAGAATAGTAATAGTCACTATCCATCCCTATACAACTAAAATTACGGCAGTTGATGCCAGTTCCACCGTACTGAATCGGGAAACTTCCTCAGTTTTGTCGTCAGGTGAGTGAAAATATTTAGTGTGCACATCAATAAAACTGTGATTTGATATACTTACAATCAAGTGAAAATTATATAAACTGATAGAAAATTGTTGTGATGATGATTCTAACAATACTTAATTATTATTAAAGTATATTTAATTTTATTAATGTAAAAAGTCAGGTTTAACTCAAACATTTGAATTAAATGCATGAAATTTTGAGTGTGCTTAATTTTTTGGTCGGGTACGTTTTACCATTGATTTTACTATATAAATCTTTTATTAATAAACTATCAAATAACCGGCCGTGTGTCACACCGCCCTGGGCCTCTCTTACACTCTCAGTCACAAGGCCTGCGTGTATCTGTCTCACAGATGTCTCTGTGTGTTATATCATTGATTTTACTATATAAAGAGATACTCCATCCATATGGGAGAGTTGTGGCGAGGCCCCAAAACTGTTTTGAGGCCCCACGCTGCGCTGCGCATAGCCCTATTTCCTCTCTCTCTCGCACGCTCTTCCGTCTCTCTCTCACTTCCCTCCTCTTAACCCACTCTCCCATTCTCCAGACAGCCGCCCCGCCCTCCCCTCCTCAACCCACTCTCCCATTCTCCAGACAGCCGCCCCGCCCTCTCCTTCCTCTAGTCACACACACAAACAACGTCCTGCTTTGATAAATATTGCCAACTTTTATCCGGGTTGTCTGTTATTTCATTTGCTTGCATCTCTTTCGAATAATATAGAATACTGTGTTGATACTATTACAGTAAAACTCAGTTGACATTCATTTTGAATAAAGAAATATTTATAACTGAATAAATTAAAACACCATATTGATTTATATGATTAACACACCATGTATTTGTAAATAGACACACTTGAATAGACCGCTAACTTATCGGCAATGCTGGCGATAATTACTGCTGATTTAAGTAAACATTTTCATATTATATAGCCCATCTGAAAAATCTTTATTCATTGCATTTTAACCATCGATTAGGTGATTAAATCGACTGTTGGACTAAATCATTAATCTTTTCGTATTCGGTAATTGATTAAAAAATAAATTGTTTTCAAATCCAATCAATGACTCCCATTTCAATTATGAAATTAATCTGCAAATATTCCAGGAATATTTAATATAGTGAAATATTACAAAATGTGACATTATTTATTTCTTTGGCAAAATAAATATTGAAATAGGCCTATGATATTTATATAGAATAATACTGGGCAAAATATAAAACCCAGGTTAGATTAAAATGTCGTGATAGGGTTAGAAAAAAATCATAACAAAACCACTAATCTACTTGTATACAAGATAAAAATAGCTTTCATCTTATGGCCTGACAATCTGTGTATAGGCATTTATTTTAAAATAGCATTATTAATCTTTTTATTATAAATGTCTGTTTTATTATTACTGTCTTTAACATTAACATATTTTTTGGTTCCAAGTAATTACATGATTGTTTGTAAAATATTTCATTGTTTGGTGAATGGTCAGTTTTTTTAAGAATTATAAAGTTATGACTATTATTACTTCTTGAGAAAAACAATCTCAATGTCAATTGAAATTGGTTAGGAAATATTATCGTTATAGAATATAACTAACTAGACTACTGATTTAGTCAATTTTCATTATTTTAATCAGGTTGAAATTATTGTAAATTGATTAAAGAAAAAATATATATTTAAAAAACATTTAAACATATGAGTCTAGCAATACATATAATTGCATAATAGAAGACACACAATCGCCACCTGCAGTGTTTACATTCCTGAAAATATAATTCAATTAAAGTATAAAAATAATCTAAAACTTTAGACACAAATAACTCAAAAACGTGAACAAGAGAGTTGTACATGTGTTTTATGACAATGGCTTTTAGTCAAAAACAAAACAAACAAAAACATAATTTTATATTATATCAATATTAAAATTCCTGAAAATATAATTCAGTTAAAGTATAAAAATAATCTAAAACTATTGACACAAATAATTCAAAAACGTGAACAAGAGAGTTGTACATGTGTTTCATGACAATGGCTTCTAGTCAAGAAAAAAAATCATTTTATGTTATATCAATATTAAAATTCCTGAAAATATAATTATGTTTTATTTTTTATTAATTAAAAATTAAAGAATTATTTTTCTTTAATATTGGAAAAACTGAACTTAACTTCAACATTTCAGAGAAAATGCCAGGGTAGTACTAAAACTGACGCTAATTACCAGTACTGAAGCGATTTCATCTATAATGAATTTTAATAAATGAACACTAATCATATCAAAACCTGTTGATTTTTTATTTTTTAAATTTTTCACTATTTTTTTAATTTCATTTACAGTAGTTGACTCTATAAAGAATGATTGTGGATAAGAACGAATAGGTGGGAGATTCGATGTGGGAACTGTACGAGGTCGGTCGGCTTGGACAGCGATGAGGTATTTGTTTATCTCATCTGCGATAACGCTTGGGTCTGTCGTGATTGTTCTGTCTTGTAACTCAATGCGCTCTATTTTCTTGTTTGAGGCCTCTCCTGTCAAACTATTTATTACTTTCCACTGTTGTGATATGTTTCCATTGAACTAACAACTATATAAATAACTAACAAAACAGAACTAACAAAACTATATAAACAAATAACTATTACAAATTAACAATAATATAGTTAAAAAATAATACGTAACTTTGGGTTTTGTGCATAACTTTAATAATATGGTTTCAAACTGAAGCCACCACCAAATATATATATATATTAATGATAAGCATACACTTTCAAATAAGGTAAATTAAATTAATCCTAATTAGAAGAACAGGGCTCTTTATTAATAGCCAAACACTTCAACTCTAAATCTGTGGGGAGTTATTTAGGCTATACATGTTTAAAAATTATTGTAATTTAATATTAACATTTAAATGAATGGCAAACATACTTATATTAAACCTCTGCGGTTAAAAAGATAAATAAAAGTCAAACAAATTATATTATTTACAGTTATTTAGCTACAAATTAGATTAATTAGGACATACATTAATTACGGTGATAATTTAAATCACTAATGAGAGATAGGAAGAGGGTCCTATGACAAAACATCCGAGCTGCACCTAAAACGTTACAGGAAAACGTTACAGGAAAAACTGAACGTTAAGTTCAGCTGATATAGATAATTATTATATTTTACCAATAACCAAGAAGTTATAAGCACAGAATAATCAGATATGTGCTTATTTTGTAGTATAAGTTTGGTGCTATTCGGAATCAATCAGACCAGTGACAGACAATTCAAGTTATTTTTGACGAATTGTGATATTTACGGAAATATTTCTATAGCATAGCTTGTGGTCTAAGTTGCATTTTTGAGCGGCCAAGACTGGACGGACTATCTGAAATCGGTATTGCGCGCAACTCGAGCACTGATTTAAACTCCATAATAGACTCCGTAATAGACTCCATAATAACCTACAACAAAATCATGCATTTGCTTTATAGGTTTGACCTACACCTTTCACTCACTTCTCTAGTCAAAGTGAAAATATGTTGGTAATGAAAGGTTATATTTGAGATGTACAGTATATATCAATTTTGTCCCATATGTACATGTTATGTACAAAATCAATTGTTCAAAACATAATACTAGTGTTGAGTTGAAATAATAATAGAAATGTTTATTAATTTAACAATACTCTTAATTTCATCTACATCTGGTTGAGTTATAAAGAAAGAATGTTGATACTGTAGTAAGTACGTAGAGGTGGAAGGGTATTGGAATGTACAACATCTGGATGGCTAGACTTGATTGCGATAAGGTGATCGTTTATCAGCAATGACGGAAGGCAAGATGGAGGGGAGACAGCAGTAGACCAGTACTTCCGGGCGAGTCTTAAGAGAAAGAGAGAGAGAATGGGGGAATGAGAGGGAGTGATTAGTTCCTTTACTGCTCACAGGTTGTGCAACCGAACAGTCGAAACTGGAGGCAATTTCCGACAGGTTGCAGCACGGTCGCTCCCATTTTCCGTGCCTCAAAATTTAACATTGGATGGAACTATCTTCTATGTATAGTAAAATCAATGGTTTTACCTATAAATGAATTGTAGGTACAGTAGATGGTTGAAATTTCCTTCAATATTAAACAAAAATTACAAGTAAACTGGCTTAGTCATGATCATAGGTATAAGAAAAGAGAAAAGTTGCGCCACCTACAGTTGTAATGTAAATAAAAATAACACAATTTAAACCAATAAAAACTTTAATAGTGAGGCCTTTCGATAGCAAGGCTATCATCGTCAGACACATCACAAATAAATATACCCACCCACCCGCCCATACACATACAGTGGTATTTACCTACCCACCCGCCCATACACGTACAGAGGTATTGACCCACCCACCCAACCGTACACGTACAGAGGTATTGACCTACCTGTCCACCCATACACGTACAGAGATATTTTCTATCACACAACAAAAACAATAATTCCATTGGTTCATACATTAATACAAGATAATAAGATAAGATATAATAAGAAATAACAACAATTCTGATTCTATAAGAATTCTAATGCGGTACTTCCAATTTTATAGTGCTGTCACTCCAGCAGTGCTTGTAGCGCGCAGTACTGGGGTGAGTCATCGAGCTGGCTGCCATATTCGGTAGGCATCTACTCTGACAACTGGCTTTAAATAGTGGGTACTGATATCATGTCTATTCTTATTCTGTGCTCTATGGTACTGCCACTGCATGCATGTATAAAAATACAACCTGCTTTACATAACTGTCTCTAAAACTAATAGCACCAATACGCATAAATTTATTCAATTTTGGCTCTATCCAACACAATTAGGAAGTTATAGTTTGCAAAAATATGAACATTGCTAATAAGAAAATAATTATACAAATCAGTGGACAATATCATCATTAATAAATAAAATATAATTTAACCATATAGTTTTTGTGCAATTTAAACTATTGTGATATTATTTTGTTAATAGTATTCTTAGCCATGAGTTTATATTATCATTTTTAAACATTTCTTTAATTTGTTTAAAAATAAAGAACAAGACTGTAATGATGAATTACTTTAGGACAGTTTTACAAGTTTGTCGTGTAAGTGTTGCAAACATTTTTTTTTAACTTCCTATTACAAAAGCATTTTCTTTAAAATGTTCCCCACAACCTTGAATGAGGAGAAATTTGGAAATCTTTGTTTTGTTGCAGCTATCTGCCACTGTCTCATATCAGGTTCTTGTAATGAACTGTTACTTGAATTAATTTGCGTTTTATTAAAATTACTTATTTGTATATGTAGCAATATGGAAACACTGTTCATTATATATCATTTTTGGTGAGGAAACA
>JAQJVL010002628.1:0-55166 GCA_035578905.1 Stictocephala bisonia | reverse complement strand
TAGTGGCCATTGTCGTCTCATTGGCCATTCTGTCATTGTTAGTCATCAAATGTCACTGCCCCTCTCTTCCGACTTTCACTGAGCTGTGTAGTCGGATCGAAAGTATCAAGTATCAAGTTGAAACTTAAGTACAGAAAATTTATATTGTTGATTTCCCATTATATTATCCCCTCCTAGATTGTTTATAAAGCTGAAAAATAATTAATAGTATTTTCTCCTTGAAATATCAATACTGAAATTTGTGATTTGACAAAAAACTAACAGAACCTAAACGAATCATAACTCGTTACGAATCAAGATTGAGTATAGAGATATGGCATAAGAATAGACAGATAACAAGACATATGTAGGCCTATTTACTAGTCGGCCGGACGTGTTTAAAGGATATTCGAAATGGGGCAAAAGGGCGTAACCTTGAACCACCCATTGTATCTGCTTCAACTTTGCAGATGTTTATGCCTTTATCCAGTCAATATGCTTATATTTTACATTAATCCGCCTATTCCAAACTTCCCGCTTAACCGAACATGATTCAGTCCCAATTAGTTCGGACCGGTCCCAATTGTATCTTGTACTCTATTATAAGATACAATCGAATGTCTTTAATACGGAAACCTCTCTTATTCTTTTAAAAACCTCAATTATTAAAAAATAAATGAGAGCTTATTCAACATTTGTTAAGCACAAATAGATCTTTAATTTGAATCACCTTAAACCTATATATCTAGTGCAAAGCCAACAAATACAATTCATATTGATAAATATCTTTGATTCGAAAAGTGTAGTAACATTTCATTTAGTTTTGACATGTTTAGTCGCTGCTGGAGTTCGCAAGTCTGTCTAAGAAGATCTTAGTTTATTAGTCTGATAAGTGTTTGGTTAGTTTATGGAAAATGTTCTTAGTAAAGATGAGTTCTAAACGTAGTTGTAACATTTTGACAGTTGAAGAAAAGATTAAAGTGGTAGATGAAGTAATTAGAGGCACAAGAAAGAAGATGGACATATCTACAGGGTATGGAATACCAAGCAGCACTCCCTCCACGATTCTCAAAGAGTAACAAGTCTAACAACTAAGAAAACAATTTATACTGCAGGTAAATTAAATCAATTCTTGACGGTATGTATTTTGTGTAATGATGTTCATTACTGATCTATGTTAATTAGCTACATATCCCATCATTTTTTTTTTTTTAAATGGTATATTTCGGCTTTACAATCTGAAGCCATTTTCAAAACACTTAACAAAATAAACAGTTTTTAATAAAAATATAAATTAATTTGTTGAATATATGTTTCTTACAATATTTAACAGATGATTTGATAAATGAAAATAGTTGCATATATATACTATATAAATTTTGATAAAAATTGTTTAGTCATTTATTAATTTAGAATTTTTAATTGAATTTTTTAATGATAATGGTCAGCATTTTAATTTAAGCCGAATGCAAAACATTTACAATAAAAAATGCCTATCAATCCTCACCAAAATTCTACATTATAACACAGACCTGAAATCCTATACCCAAATGAAACTTTAGACATCAACAGAAAAGGAACCCTCGAAAACATCCTTAAAGAAGAACGTAAATCATCAGGAAAATTCTAGGCCCAAAACTCGGTGACAAAGGATATCGACTACAATCCCGCACAAGAACTGAAAAGCTCTCAAACCTTGCAGCCGATATCCGGAAAAGAGACAGTCACAACAAACACCTGCCAGGAAACAGGCTGAAGAAAATACTAGAAGCCACAGGAAAAATCAAAACAAATATGTGGACTTCAGGAATTCAAAAATGAAATTACCATTAGATCCGTTTATAGATCTAAAATATGCAAATGGGAAGTGGAGTCAGAGAGAAACCAAAAGAAGAAAACAGGAGCCAAATGGACAGAAGAACGAAGAGCCATGATGAAAGAAAAATTAAAGGCTGCCTGGGAAAGAAGAACATGACCAGAAAGTGAACCTTGCGTGGTAAGATTAATTGATCTTTTTCGCAGCTAATAATAGTCAGCAACAAGTTTAGTATATAAAGAAAGCACGTTGAAAGAAAGAACAATAAAAGAAGCAGCATGTATGGCTGTAGAGAGCTGCATTTAACAACCTAGTGCCACCTTATGCCCAATATACCTGCCTACTATTAAATCAGAAGTATTAAATAAAATTCAACATTAATATGTAACTAAACAATTTTTATAAAAATCCATGTACTATATATTCAACTATTTTCATTTATAAAATCGTCTTTTAAATATATTTAAAAACATATTATCAACTAATTAATTTATATTTTTATTAAAAACTGTTTATGTTGTTAAGTATTTGAAAATGACTTCAGATAGTAAAGCCGAAATATAACATTAAAAAAAATGATCTGATGTGTAGCTAATTAACATAGATCAGTAAATTAAATCATGAGAGAAACAGGTTTCTTGGATAAGAGCTGGTATTGAGTCTCCCATGGCTGTTCACAGCGCCCACGTCCCTGGGGACAACTTCTTTTGGAGACGCATGATGTCACGGCATAGAATAGTCATCATTGCACCTGAGTCTAGAAGGAGGCTTCTACGCTGACCACCCATGTGCGTACATCCTGATAAAGATGCAACTCTCTGGCCTCTTATGTTACATGTAGACAGCCGCCCCTTCCCATCAACCCTTTTTAGTTTCCCTGCTGCTGCTTGATGGGCTTTTTAGCCCAACACATCTTTTAATCAAAGTTTGGTATTAAGCTGGGCGAGGGCGTCACTGTTGGTGCGGTCTCAGGTACTGACAGGATGGGGTCTTGCTCCCTCAGACAAGTAGGTACCCGCCAGTGTAGAGGTCATGCTTGGTCTCAATCCCTTGAAGAGCTCACTGACATATTCTCAACTTCACCAAAACCATGTGCTCTATTCTCTAAATATTTTCTAACCTACTCTCTAATCTACATTCAATAGTGTCGACATTACTTTTTAAACTATATAATTCATTCTCAAGGTTATTGTATTTATCCTCTTAACACTATTAAAATCTTATTTATTTTCTAAAACTTTGGAAATCTGTTCCATTTCATGCTTTAACTATTTTAATTAATTTCCTTGTAGTCTGCTTTCTAAATTATTCTGAAGATTATCTAGAGCTTTATAATTTTCTTGAAATTTACTATTTAAACTATTCAAATTTTCTTGTAATTTACCTATTTATTCAAATTACCTTTTAAATTACTGTATTCTCTAAGTTTTATAACAGCTTACTTAAATCACCTTGTATTTCGAAAAAAAACTTACTCAGGATCCTCACCCACTTCCAACATGTTTTGCCTTAGACGTTGTAGTACACCCTTGGTTCCAGCTGTGTCAAGGTCTCATTCTTCCAGCTGTTGTTATAACTCACTTACTGTCAGTTCCACTTTTATAGTAGCAATTTTAAAAATAAAATATAAATTAAAAAAAATAAAATAAATTAATCACCTTATCCCACTTCTGACACCAAATTTCTTTCGGTCCAACAGGGTCCAAAAAATAAGGTGATTCCACTTTGGCTACAAACTATTCTTTTACTTTCACACTCTAAGTAATTAAATTCAACTCCATGAAATAATTACAAAAAACATGAAGTCTTAGTTAGACACTATTTTGACACTTGATATTAATCACTATTATTTACAAAAATTAATGTTAACTCATCGCACAGGAGTCTGTGTTCATACAATGTCTAACACAACTCAGTATATTGTCAATATTAATGCACTGGCACTGATTGTGTGCCTGTGTTAAAAAAAGTAAATTTAAGGGATGTCTTATTTTACCAGACAAAGTTAGGGCTAAGAAGCCCTCTCTAAAACTTAACCTGGGGACCAACGGCTTAAGGGTGACTTCCGAACCACCACCAGTAACCTGACAGGCAGGCTGCGTGCAAGGGCGGGATCGCTCAGACGGTCACCTATCCAAGGGACAGCCACGCTCGATGTTCCTTGACTCAGTTATCTTGCGATAATCCTCGAAACCCTCTAGCTTTGTGACATGTGTGTGTGGAGCTTCATAAGAGTTGTTGTATGGATGTGTAACTTTGTAAAAGTTGTTTATGAGTGTGGATGTGCAACTGTAGCTTAGTACGTGTATGTATGGGCGAGGGCATGTCTTCCACATGATCCATGTCTTCCACATAAGTCATAATGTAGTTCGGTGCTCTTCTTGTGGCTCCTTACTTAATCTTTGAAGGTTTTGTACCAGGAGTATTATGTAATTTAGTTTTTTGTTTTAAGTAGTTTAACACTTTGAGGGCCATCGGCTACCCAAGATAACGCGATTTTGCCACCGGCCGATCACATTGGCCTTTTGTTTTTTAATTATTTCAAAGCTTTGGCGTTAGCTTTTTATTTATTTAATTACTGTAAATCGATTCTTTATTACATAATGCAACATACATTTTCATATAATATGTCATACGCTAAATAAACAACCAAATCAGCTGTGACTTCAGATAGTCTTGCTACTTATACTGCATCATCGGTATTGAACAGCTGATTGTTGGCTCAGTGGGGGTTGCCAGTCCCAATTCTGTCTCTCAATATTGTTTATAATTTATATTTTGTTTAGTGTGATATTAACTTGGGGTTTTTTATAAGTATTATCTGTATTTTGTAAGTGCTAAGAAAGACTGATAGATCTCCAACATTGAAAACATTCATCTCTTGGTTTCTGGATATACTGTACTGTTGAGGCAAAAGGAGGTTTTTTCTTCTTGCTTCCCTCACTCCTTTCCGGCAGAGTGGGGGTGGCTTTTAGAGAAACTACCTTTAGTATCGTCCTAACATCCCAGCCGTGCGATCCTCACTTCAAGCTACACAGGCTAACATTCATTTATTTTTAAGTATACATTCTTCCATCATTTTCATAGCCAGCAATTCATTCATTTCAATTCACTACATTTCATACTTATAATTATATCATTTAGTCAGTAATTCAATCTTTACAATAAACATACAGTTACATTTCTTACAAGTGTTTCATTTATTATCATAGCGTCTTGAATTTACTTAATAGCGTCGGTGCACGCTCATATTTTTGGTCCTCCATTCCTGGATTACCTTGCGAATTCGTGGATTAACAGTATCACTAACAGTGAAATTTCCAAGTTTTTTGATAGTGCAGTGTAAGTTTTTAAGCTGGAATTACACACTTTAATGTTTTTTAACGAAGAGAACTGCAAGCTCAAAGAAAAGAACAATAAAGTCCACAACCTTTTTGGATCCTTCAATTCATTGAGGACAGAACTCTTCGACATCTGCAACCATAACCGATCCTTGAGTTGGTTTTTTTACTGCTAGCAACCACCTACAGGGACAGTGCATCACCCTTCCACCTCCCCACCAACAGAGTTGGCAGAAGGGACAGGCAACACTTTGCTTCTTGTTGTTCCACACTGTCAACCAGCATTGATTGGGCGATTTACAACCCCCAATTCAACTAGTAGAACCATCGTCATAACCTCCAGCACATTCCCTTGATACATCCAGTCAGCTGTTTTGGGTGAGTAACCACATTTTAAAACAAACCGTAACCTTCCTTTTCCATTCACAAAACTTAATTCTAGTCCAGTTCATGTACAACGACACCATTCAATTACATCCTATCCTAACTTCAAAGCCATTGTTAACACCCTAATGTATTATTGAAAAGTTTCAATATATCTTGGTAATTTTTTGTCTGATTATAATTTTTGTTATAGTGTAATACCAGGTTGGTAATAAAATTGGTTAAAACCCATGTTCATAATTTTGCTGTTTTTCCGCAATGTCTGTTTAAAATTTTAAAATGGCCGCCATTTTGAAATTGGATCACGTTGACTTTTTCTAGAACAGGTATTTATTATTTTAACATGCATAACGAGTTTCATGAAGATTGGTTCAGCCAACTCGGAGATAAAAATTCCGGATATCTGCCAACTAAATGGCGGATATCTGGTAAACAAAGCAATTTTGGAAAAACATTTATTCGTGATTTTCTTTTTAATTTGACCTGTATAACCATTTCCCGAAGTTTGGCACTTTACTTTTGGGACACTCTGTATATTTGATTAAAGTAGGTAACATGTTTGGCAATTTGTATATTTTGGAATTTTTATTTATAATGCAATATTTCCTTATTTTCTTGGCATGGTCCCTCTCCTCCCCCCAATATGCCCAATACTAAGTTTTATCATTTACACAAATTAAAAGAATTATTTAAATCCCTGATATTTATGAAAGCTGCTTTATCATTAACTATTTACATTTATAAAAAATATGCATAACATTGTAAAATCAGATTATATTAAATATTTTCAACATTTTTTAAAAAATAACCTTGCTAAATGTAAAAAAAAAAAAAAAAAAAAAATGGCATACTAGTAGATAGGTTAGGTTCAATATACGAATAAGTGACTGAATATACCTTGTAATTAGTAGCCTCTAAGTAACTAGTGATAGTAGGCCAGATCACAAATGCATCTCAAGGAAAAGGACCTGTGAAACAGATCCACACCATGGAGGACTTGGAAATACTTCTCATTTAAGTAAGACTACTTATTTTTAGTATTAATTAAGTTACATAATTATATAATACAGATTCATTTTATGTCACAATGGATTAAGAGGTTGCAGTTTGGCTGCATCAAATAAATTTAATTTTACTAACTGTCGCTATACATAATATTTTCTTTTGGTCAATTATCTAAACATACACTATTTACATATTATATCAAAGATTGTTTTTTTTTAGGTTAGGTTAAAGGGCACTAGGCCAGGAATTAAGAGAGATAGGACATCAGCAAAAGACAAGTTCACTAACATCAGAGTAGTAGACATATTTTGTGTTTGTGACTATTACTCTGATGTTAGTGAACTTGTCTTTTAAGGTAAGTTTGCTGATGTTCTATCTCTCTAATATATCAAAGAGTGTTTGTAACACAAAACTTATTAATTATTTTTATTGTACTTTAAGTTATATTATCTTATTATGATTCTACATACAATAAAAGCAAATCAAGATTAATTAAATAACATAGAAGTTATAATCTGAAAGTTTTATTTTACAATGAGGAGAGGGTCATATTAATTTTTATTTGAATTAAAACAATTTCTATTAAATTATATTTTGTATAGTTAAAATGTACAAATGGAAACATTAATTGTTTTTATAAAGAGAGTACAATAATTTATGAGAACTGTTTAATTTTAGTAATGGAGAGTGAATAACAACTTTTCTTTATTATTACAAATATTGAATGATTAGGGAAATGTAATATTTACTATCTAATCACAGAATGCCTTCATTTTATTTTCATTTCCTTATTAGGTTTGCTGAACACAGTAGAAAGTGATGAAGATGATGGGAAAACCAGGAATGAAGGTTGCAATGGTTAAAGAGTATGTTTATGGTGGTGTTAAACAATAAGATAATGCTAGATGAATGGGAAGAGGTGATATAACAATTTTCAAAATAGGTAGTAAGAAGTGTGAGAACTTTACTATTCATTAGTAAGACGCCAATCATCAAGATAAGGGCAAATGAGTGTAGTCATTGTTACTAACTAAGGTTGGCTGTTTCTCAGAAAGAGCTATTTATCATTATCCCAATAGCTAGGGCAATTAAAGAGACCTACAGCTTTACATGAAATCCAAACCACATACATAGTGTTGGTCTGCTAACTGACAAACCTGACACTCAGTTCTCTTTTCTACTCAACATCTGAATCCTCAATACCATCCAACATGGACACTCAGATTTGGGGAAGAGGTGATATTATAAAAATATTCAAAAAAGGAAGTAAGAAGTGTTAGAACTATAGAGAAATGACGTTGATCAATCATGTTACGAAGTTGTTTGAAAAGATTATAATATTACACAGGATAAAGGGTTAAATAGAAAACCAGATAAGTGGAGATAAAAGCGGTTTTCTTAGGAATAGAAGTACAGTTTATTTAATCATTGCAGTAAGAAAATTAATAGAGAAGCAAGGGGAATACTATCTAAAATTATTCTTGTTTTTGTAGATATAAAGAAGGCTTATGACTCTGTCAAGAGATGTTTAATCTGGGAAAGCTTACGGCAGTTAGGGGTGGAGGAAAAATATGTTGAATGGACGAAAGAGTTGTACAGAACACAAGAATGTGTTATAAGGAAAACAATGGATATACAGAGTGGTTTAAAGTGAAGAAAGGACTAAAACGAGGTAGTAATCTGTCATCATTATTATTTAATGCTGTGATGGCAATGATGCTGGAGAATTGAAGAACGTTTATGAAATGAACGTTGTACTTTTGTAAAATTGATTAAACCGTGGGAAATAAAAAGAAAGAGTTAATTATATGATCTTTGCAGATGACATATTGATGTGGGGTAAAGACAGTCAGGAGTTACAAAAACAGTTGAATAACTGGTAACAAATTAATAATGAAGGATAGAGGTTTGATTATGAGCCAGAGTGAAGTAATGATTGTTGGAAGGGACAATATGATAGACAGACCTTTGTTATTTGAAGGAACTGCACTGAAGAAAGTGGATCAGTTTACATATTTAGTAGGGGTGTGCGAGTACTCGAAACTTCGAGTATTTGATCGAGTATACTACTCGAACTCAGCTCGAAGCATCCGAAACTACTCGAAGTTCGATCGAGTAATTCACGAAATATCAGATTTACATCTTAATTTAGTTTTAAAATTAAACAGTTTTATAAGTTATGAATAAAAAAGTGCGCTTTCTTGTGTTTTATTTTACCATTAATCATACGTTATCAGTTTGGTATGCGTAATTATGAACTAAACAATACGTCTAAGAATAGGTAGTACATGACAACAGTCAAATGAACTATTCAACGTAGTGAACGAGTTCGTTCATAATGATTTGAACTAGTTCAATTCAAAGTGATCAACAGAGCTGGGAAGGTAGCGATCACTGTAAATAGTTACCGTAGTAGTGATCACACATGTTGGTTGTCCAAGTTTACTAGTCACTTGTAACCTAACCTAAAATAGCAAGAATAAAACAGATGTGCTGATTAGTGTCTTTATGACCCAAGAAAGGGGACGAGATCCAGTTCAAGATACCCAAAAGACCTGTTACCGATACAAATCTAATGGTCTGTACGCCATGGAAATTATGCATATTTTCATTCATATCAATAATATCGCTCAATCAAAAGGGCCCTGAGAACGGATAACTTTACATCCCAAGGATCAATCTTCCCCTAGGTGAAAGTCCATCTCGCTTATGGTATACGTATGTGCAAGGAACCGTTCAGCTCCTTTTCGGAACTGATATTATCGTATATTTCTTGCGAGTCGATTGAGGTCTATTTTGTTTTTTAATCTGAGCAGGGAATCGTCCAATGTTTGACGTAAGAAAATACCGTATTGTATCATATAAAATATGGTAATGACGTTCTAGCAGCGTGTGACAACATTATTGATTTATTTTCTGTCTAATAAAAAATACATATATATATATATCCGTGGCGAACGTCTTTTAATTATTATTCCGTAAACACCTTAGATCGCCAAAACTGTGTGTAACATTTGCGCATACGATATTTTTTCCTGTCAAAATTGTTGATCGGTTTTCTGACTAGTTAGAAAATCACACAGTTAGAGTGTAAAAGGTGGTAAAGTACGATAGTATTGATTCGTAAACTCAAGATCAATACTATTCACGTATTGACGTTCCCTGTTCACGTCAATGTCGATTTAAACTGTTGTAAAATAATCAACCCAAGTGAGAGAGAAACATGTCGGAAGACCTTTTCTAAACAAAATATGACGAATTTAGAGACTCGGAAAATAATTCGGTTCAATTAATTATTTTATGAAATGGACTCGGTTTCTGTAAATACTCGCTCGAAAATACTTGATACTCAAAAAAATGCCAACTACTCGACTCGACTCGAACTCATAAATCACTACTCGCACACCCCTAATATTTAGGGTTCAGTACTGCTATTTTAAATAAAAAATATAAAAAGCAAAGGAACAAGATTTTATCAAAGTATCAAACACTTAATGTGGAGCAGTTATAGCTAAGGCGATGGTTTGCCACGCAACTGGCCTGGGTTCAATTCCCGATAAGACCATTACAGTTTTCTGTCCTGCCGCTACCATGGTTCGGAAGTCACGTTAGGCTGTTGGTCCCAAAGTTGTGTTAGAGAGGGCTTCTTAGCCTTAACTTCGCCTGGTAAAATAAGACGAACTTTACTTTTAGTGTACAACAACAACATAACAAAGAGAGCGAAAGTTACCATGTTTAAATAATATTTTAGTCCAATAGTTACCGACTGATCAGAAATGTGGATCATTATGAAAAAAATAATGGAGCAGAGTGCAAATTTGTGAGAGGATATTTATAAGAACAATTATTGTGGCTAGTTTTGAGAGTAAGAGTAAAGAAAAACTAGGCAAAGGTGGTTTGGCCATGTAAAAATAATGGAGGAGAGTGGAAGAATTAATGTAATTGTAAGAAGACGATGGGTTGATGATGTTAGAAGACATGTAGAAGGACAAGGAATACAGTGCTAGAAGATCTGATTTTGGAAAGATCAATTCCAGTTAGAGGGGCTTAGTGAATATCCAGTCCTGGCAGTAGTTGGAACGGAAGAGGGTATGTATGTATGTAACAAGTGATAGTAAATTAATTAAACTAAGTTATAACACTATTCATTGTATAAACGTTTAATAACACAAAAAAGATATTTTGAATTTAATTCATCTTAAGAATGAATAAACTGAATCCAATATGTTACCAAATTGATTATTTTAAAAAGAAAATTTGTTCTTTGCTGTATTACTTGGATAATGTGAATTAACTCATGTCTTTTTTATTTCAATTACCATTTATTTGCATTCTGTTTACCATCCTCTCCTCCCAACAAAAATCCTGAGTACTACCTTGCTAGCCCAGTAAATTAGCAATGTTTAATCTCTGATTCTCTTTTGGTTGAAAGGTTTATCAAATAATTAAAAATTAATATAACGAAATTTTTTAATGTCTAGAAATGCATGAATAGAATAAACTGATACACATTTAAAGTAGACAAAAAAATCACTATATTATGTTTATTTTAAATAACCTACATGTACAGTATTTGCTGACAACCTTATTTGCCAGCTGCAAATTTCTGAACATTTTCAAGCATATTTATGTAAGAACTATGCTCATAGGATGTGGCGAAATCAGAAATCTTCTCTACAAATTCGTTTGTAATTCCTTTTTCTTCTAATAAATTCATCAGCAAGTCGTACAAATACTGAAACAAAAATTATAGTTATAAAATATAATTGTGTTAAATGCTCTCCAAAATACATAATAAATTAATAGTTCATTGCCGTAAATCATACTTGATTTTAAGGAAATTATATTGATCATTAACAGTTGACCCAATGCACACATAACAAGGGGTAGAAAATAAGTCAACATCTGGAATGTGTAAATGTCACCTGTTCATAAAAAGGAAACTGAAATATGACATCTTTAAAAACTAAATGATGAGGATTTTAGATAAATATGAATACAACTACAAAAAAATCATAGTTGTAAGAATCAATATTATTGTCAACTATACTTTTTAGTATTTTCAACTGGTGTCTTATTGTCTTTTAAACAGTATTTATGGAAAATAAACTAATTTAAGTAGAAACAGGTTTTCCAACAAGTTATTATTATTTTTGTTTTCAATAAAAAAAAGTGTGGATTTAACAAAGTGAGATACCCACAGAATATGCTTTGATACCAATAATCAATTTTAAATACAATATCATTAATAACAAAACCTATTAGCTTTTATTAACAATGCAAGTAAATGTATCTCACAACACAAATTTGTTACAATATAAGTACAAAATTTACAAATATTATTGTTTACAACTACGCTACTTATTTACTAGCACTTGTCACGGTCAGGGAAACTCATTATGGTTGGCGGGAATCATCAAAACAGTGACTGTTGAAATATAATTGGTCAATTACTATTGGTTATGCCCTTTTTCTGCTTATTTTGACAATACATTGTGAAACATTATTTTAGTATCAAAATTAACCTGTTCCATTCGTAATTTTGTTATGACCCTTACATTTTTTTCTTATCCTATGCTTTTTCAAATACTCTTCCTACAAAGTCATCATCTTAACCATGTTACAAACTTTGCAAAAAAATCAACATTTTCTTCAATTAAACTTAAACTGTGGTATGTAAGAAACCCAACCTAATGAATGAACACATTAATTTTTATTCTGAAATAATTTTTCACAGTATATTTTCAGGAAATAAGAAGATAGTAGGGAATAGTAAATAATAATTGACCAATATTTCGTCAGTTGCCATCTTGATGATTTCAGCTAACCGTCATGTGGTTTACCGAAATCGATCACCATAATATTTGTACATTGTGTAATCTATAAAAATATTGATTGATTCAATAAATATAATATTTGTCATATCAACGTGTAGATGGGACAGAATCATCTGTTGTTAGATCTGGTGTGATGCTCATTTTAAAGTTTAATTACTAGTAAGTAAAAATAAGTAACTGTTTAAGTCACCATAAATATTTAAAACTTGTATGTCTCAATGCGGTGTGAAATTACCTAGCTCATTTTTATTTATAATAAATTATTTACTAAATATTGTTTTTATGATGAAAATTCAGATTTTGTTGATAAAGAATTGTTCTACCGTTGCTTAAAGAGTGATAAAAATAATTCAGCTATAATACTGATAAGGCAAAATATTATTATTTTTGGCTTCACTGACCTTTTACTCTAACACATTGACTACTAAAGGAAATATATCACCCCAGGAGCTAACATATAAAGTAATTTAATACACTTTCCTTATGACATTAGAAGAATGTTTATGACCAAAAAAATATGTCTGTCATCCAAAATGGCTCCATAGGTGACATCACAGATCGGTCCTCGGATCCACGGGGTTAGCACATTACGCCGGTTTTGTCACGCACTCTGTGTCTACTATGTCCAAAATTGCACATTGTAGACAAACACATGTAATAACATATAAAACACTGTTTATTGTTAGTTGTTACAGTACATAAAATATTTATTTACATCGTTTGGAATGGATGAGGCTTTACTGCTGGTCTTTATGGAACTTGTCAAATATAATATTAAAATATAAAAAATAAAAAATAATCCAATACAATAATTAAAACAATAATATGAATGTACAAGAACAAAATAATATATGCAACACAATAATGTAACTTTACTAATGCGTAAAAAAACTTGAAAGTCAATGAACACGGTTAGTACAGGCCGAAAACGCAGGATTCGGAAACAAACTGCATGTCAAGGTTGAGTTGGAACAACAGGACAGACTCACCGGATACAAAGTTGCCCAGCCTAGTGCTGAGCTTACACTGAGCAATAGGCCAGTCTTGACAACCCCCCCGCGGTACCGCATGGCGCACATCTGCGTTACAGACCTTACCCCACGGAACCGCACTGAATGTGTTATATACCATACTAATCTTAAGATATCGTGATTGTTAAGAAATTGAGAAAGTGGTTGAAGATAACTGGCTGAGCTTTTCCTAAGACGAAAAACTATAATTGAAAGCCATTTTTTTTTGTATGAACAGAACACAGATGTCATTGATGTGTGCTTGTTGTTTTTCCTTAATTTTTGTAATGCAACATTGCTCAGAACATAACACTTCTCTTTGATAAATTCTAAGATTAGTAATGACCCACCCACCCACTCATACATGTACAGTGGTAATGACCCTCCAACCCACCCATACATGTACAGTGGTATTAACCCACCCGCCCACCCATACATGTAAAGTGCTATTAGCCAACCTTCCCACAAATACACGTACAGTGGTATTAACCCACCCGCCCATCCATACAGTGGTATTTAGTCTGTTGTAGTGGTACATATAAAACATACTGCAGATAAAATAGGGGTTTACCAAAATTATTTTTTATTTATTCTTAAAAAACATTAAGAGGTTGTTCTTTTTCCACTAAATCAATAATTTTAAGAATATTTTTCATTAAAAGTGATGACAGAAAAAGCAATATTTTAATGCATTACTGATATCATTTGTGGTAATAGTAGAATTTTCAAAGTTTAAGCACTTTAGAGTTATGTTCAATAAATAAGTGCTTAAATCATTAAGCTTGCCCGACAAAATTAGATAAGAAATTTAAACTATTCATTTCATTTGAAACTTAGAGAATGGATCTTGAGTTTTCATATAATTTAACAGGAAACGTACTATCTTAACTATTGCTCCTTTCTTGTTTTACTCAGCTTATAACATTTTGTTTGTTTCCCATTTATACAACAGCCTAATTTTTAAACTTGTTAATTTTACATTATGTAGAAACACATACATAGAGAAAGTATGTCTTAACTAAATTCAGGTTTGTACGCTCCTTGTTGCATGTCCCACTTTGCTCTATTGGTGTTCTGAAATGTTTATTTTTCATATATTCATTCACACTTAACAAATATCTTCTCTATATTAACTATCATAACAGTGTATGGTGAATACTTATACAATACTACATGAAACTTCACAAAACCAGAAGCAGCAGAGACAAAATGGCATTTGTCCATCATAATTTAGCCTTTTTATCTGACTGATTTGCCTCCCTGAACTTCATAAAATCTAATATTTGTTACAATAAATAATTTGATATTATTTATTTTTTGTTGCTTTAATAACTTGTACTTAATTGTATTGTTTTAATTAATTGTAACGACAATATTTATGTACACCATGTGTAAAATATGAATTAAAGTTGATGATTGACCAATGTAGTAGACATTACAGGTAGCAACTGTTGTCAAATATAACTAAGATGCTAGACTCAGATTATTTTCTTCTTTTAAATATATTTTTAAATTTTAATTTCAATCGATCCCTTAAGTCGATTGGTCACTTCCAAGATCATTTTATCTAAAAATGCTCAATATGATGATGAACATTGAAAAAAAACGTGAAGTTGTGTCAGTTTTAAAGATGCTAAATAAACATTACTTTAGCTTATATAATTTAATACGTTCACTGAGATAATTGATGGATGTCATCTTGAATATTGACTTTTTAAAGTAATTTATAGTTATAATAGTGTAAATAATTTTTTTTAATTCTCATAAATTCCAATAAAATAATTTATTTTGTGAGGCCTTTCACCTACAATGTAGGCATCATCAGACATAATAGTGTGTAAATGTTGTTTACTAATGCGTAAACAAACTTGAAAGTCATTGAACACGGTTAGCATAGGCAGAAAACACAGGATTCGGAGACAAACTGCACGTCAAGGTTGAGTTGGAACAACAGAACAGGCTCTTCTGAATGAATATATTGCATAGTTCATAACAAATTGTCATGAATAAGTATGTGTATTTACATAGTAGACACATAAGCTTTCCACGTATTAGATAAATTTGTCAAGTTGTATACAGTGAGCGTTTCACCAGTAGAATCATCAATTAGGTGATACATATTCACTTAACGTTTCATAATAGTAGTTTTAATTGCTAGAACAACTATAGTTAACTATAAAATGTTTACACTATAAAGAATGCAGTTTATGTATGTTTATTATTTTCATAAGTATTACAAAGTAACATAACATGACAATTTCATTAATAAAAGTATCCACACAAACCAGTGTGTACTAACCTCAACAATCAGCCGACTACTTCCACTAAACAACAAATTCCTACCAAATATATGCTTATGCAATGCGCAATTGTGCATACATGTACCTGCCATATATTTCGAGACGTAAACCAGACACAAATGTGCACTCACCACAGCAAACGTGTTAATATAACTGTAACAAATAGTGAGGTGACCATTCTGAAATGTAAATATAAGTGAAAGTATAAAATCATTCTGAATGGATTTGCAAGTGAAATTGATCTAGATAGTTATAAACAACTAGTTTGTAAGAACCAACAATTGGTACTTACCCCGTCTAAGACTTCTCCTGAAACTGCATAGTTATTTTCTTTCCATTCACCATCATAAAAGGTCAGTTCATCAATACCAAAAATGTCATCAGCTGAAAATAAGTACTCATTAGGTCTTGTAATGTAATTATGAAACAAAAATTACAAATCCAAACAAAACACCACGTTTATGTCTGATGCAATGTATACTTGGATTAAGAGACATCAATTTTTAAGCGTGAAAGTTTTTCTGTTCATAAAAAAAAACTCATTACAGTAGTTCCATTTCATGTAAAATTAATAGTTACTCATTTATTTTTCTTATCTAAAGTTCTAATTAGATGATAAAAATCACATATGGTGCTCTCAACTTTCTTTAGTGTGGAGTAGATTTACCTTTGAAATCTACTTCCCCTTCAGGCATTATATGAACTGTAATTAATTGTCTGTCTCTTTACCTACTATAGCCTTTCTAAATTTACTGTTTAGTAAATAGTTTACATAAGTTTATACAAATTGAATATCTCCCATTGCCATTTTGCTTAATACTCATTCCTCAATAGTATCAGTATCTGAAAGAAGTCCAGTCTACTGCCAAGCGACCTGCCCTTATGAGGGATTCGTGTAAGACAACAGGGATGAACAAAAAGTTCTTCACAGTTTATACATTGCATTGGGATGTGATGTTGTTTGCGTCCACAGCAGTTCTTTAAAGCTGTACGTACATCCTGGGTAGTTCTAAACGAGCAACAAATATGGTAGCTGGACTGTCACGATTTTGTGATCTTTCAGCTATGGCAGCTGCCACAAAACATAAAAAAGGCCCTTTTGAAGACCAAGCTAATTTTAAATTAATAGGTTCTGTTTTAAACATAGTACATTTTAATGCTGAGGGCTTAAGCAAGGCGAAGTAATGTTCCGATGTATCAGTTGTAGACCTTTATTTGAAAAGATACAGATTCTAACTTTGCCTTGTTTATATATTTTTGAAATACTGAAATTTGTTAAATCTAATGAGTTTCTTTTTGAGAAGTATAAATTTGATCATTTAAGATTAGACACAAGCTTAAATTTAACCCTTACTGCGCCGTAAGCACATATATTGACTTTGCTTTAAACGCCGTAAGCACATTAACGCGTAATAATTAGAAAAATAATATTTTCTAAATAATGTTTCTAATTTAATCCGTCAGTGCGTTTGGGTTATGGCTCATGATAGACGCATTGTGCGACATGTGACCTTTTGTTGGTCTGTCAATCACTTTAAGGTTTTTGTCTGACAGTGTACATTTCCGCTGCGCCGCCAAACGCCACAAGCGCATATACGTGCAGCGACTGTTGAACCGAGCGGTCGTTATTTCTGCCGCCTCATCTCTTTGAAACTGTGTATTTAGTTATTTTTATCGTTACTTTAGTTTACTATATGTTAGTTTTAAGTGTCAATATAAATAATCAGTAGGATTCTAATACTTACGTTTTTGTGCAAGGTGTACTAAATACATTGTATTCAAGTGCTATATGTGTTTACTTTTTTATTATATGTTTTATGTTCAGGCCCTAAATGTCTTTATCAGTTTATGTACATGTAAACTCAATCATACATTTTTTATTAATAGTAATAATATTTTGTATCGATTCATATAGTGCTTACTTTCAAGTAAAAAGTTTGCTTATTTACATATTCATATACAAGAAAAACGGTAAAATATGCTAATTAAAGTTTCAAAATGTTATTATATCTTTTATTTTCCTGTACAGAACAAGAAAAAAATTAGCAACTTAAAATTATAATTTTGATTTTTTTAGAATAAATGAGCACTTATTGGAAAATAGGCATTGGAGAAATGGCGCTTTAAGGGTTAAAGTACCAACACATAATTTAAAAGTAACTGAAAAAAGTCCTATTTTCATGGGTATTAAATTGTATAATAGGGTTCCTCAATATATTATTAATTTAAATGAAAAATGTTTTCTAACTGCTATAAAAAAATTATTACTAGAGAATAACTATTATGATGTAAAAGAGTACCTAAATGATAATCTTTAGTTTTAATATATTATTTGTTTTGATTACTAAATGACAAAGCGCCAATTTTGTGTTACATTGTAACTTGTATAAAATGTATTGTACCATTAAAAATTTATTGATTGATTGCTAAATCCTACCCCATCAAAAACCAAAGTATTCTGCTTCTACTTAAGTAACAGACTGACTAATCGAAAACTGAACATCTTTCTAAATGGTGTGAAACTCCATCACCATGATCATCCACAGTACCTGGGATGATATTAGATCGATCGCTGATCTTTAAAAGCCATCTTCAAAAAACAGCAGCTAAAATCAAAACCAGGGCAAATGTGTTACATCATATTGCCAGAACAACCTGGGGAGCCAACACACACGTCCTGCGTACAACTGCTTTGACACTGGTGTATTCAGCTGCTAAATACAGTGCTCTCGTATGACTAAATAGTATTCATATTAAAGCGGTCGATGTCTAACTTAATAGGGTCATGAGAGCTATTAGTGACACTCTCATGTCAATTCCACTTCCTTGGCTCCCGTTGCTGTGCCTCCAGAGATCAGACGTCAGGGGCCTGTTTCACGAAAGTTACAAGTTACATATTCACTATTTCACTAGTACATGAAATTCTAGTTACAATTTCACAAGTACAGGTGTTTCTTGAAAGCACTTGTTACTTTTATAATAAAGTCACAGTTGTGACTAATTGTCACAAGTCAGCTGATTACTGTTACAAGTTTATTCTAATGTTTAGGATTACATAGCTTTTGGAATTCTACTTTACAACTAACTGTGTTAATAATAATAATTAATTATTATTTTTTTACTATCCTAAAAAGGAAAGCAACATTAATTTTTTTAAAGAATTTATAATTCGCAAAGATTTTTTATTTGGATCATATTCAAACCCGTCAACTACAGAAGACAAAGTAAAATAATGGAAAGTTGTACACAAGAAAGCGTTAGCTTTAGGCTCGGTCCCGGCCAATAAAGAATATGTCCACACAAGAAACACACACTGGCAAAAATTGAAGAAGTCCAATGTGGTTTTAAGCGTAAATTGGTAAAGAATATGTAATATATTTGGGGAAAACTTGGAGTAGTTATATGGAACAGGGGCCATGCCCATTTTTTGGCTTACGTTTTTTTTTTTCATACTAGATACATAGCTAAGAAACAAGAACATAATATTTTTTTTCAGCAGAAAAGCCGAATGTTCATTAATTTAAAAAAACCTATTTTTTAAAATTTAATGAAACTTTCAGTTATGTACATGTCCATATATCAAACATTTAGACCCCCATGTCTTAAATATTTTTAATGCAAACCTACCTAGTGTTATACCTCATTTAAAAGGTCTTTGTACAATACAAAAGTACAAACCTGAGGTCAAAAGAATGGCCCAGTCAGAAAATACAGCCTCTCAAAGAATTTAATGTCATATGATAGCTAATAATTCTTTGTTATACGGTTATTTATTTATCTGTGTTGTTGAGCATGTTGTTGATTGTTTAAAATAGTAACTAAAGACTAAGTTATAAAAATAACTAATTATATTTAACAGAAATAAAAACACTTTGGACAGTAAGTATACCCTAAAAATAGTTTAAGAACATTAGTATACTCGTTTGTTACACATATTTTTTGTTTTAAAATTATTTAATTTCTCATATTTTGTCCGTTAAATTATAGCTGCAAGAAGTAATAGACAAGTAGAAGTATTAGTTATATGAAGTTTGTTCTTTGATAGACTGTAATTTCTGATTGGATCATGCTTTTGACCTCATATTTGCACTGTTGTATTGTGCAAACACGGACCTTTAATATTAGGTATAACTCTAGGTAGGCTTTATTAAACATTATTTAAGACTTCCTTCGTGAGCCATCCCCTGGCTATGCAAAAAACGAATAAAATATGTCTAAATGTTTGGTATAGGGACGTGTACACAACTACAAAGTTTCGTAAAATTTTGTTTCATAGTTTTAAAGTTAATAAATATATTCCATACCTTTGCCGAACCCCATGTACAGTGATAATTGCAACACGATATATCTGCACAAAATTTAATAAAGCAAAGAAATTTAGTATTTTTACAATACTTGAGTAAAAATGAGTAAAAAACCCAAGCACAAAGAATAAAAACATTGTAACAAGTCCTCTTATAAAATTTACCTCTGTTTCACTATAGGATAAAAATAGTTTAACATTTAACAAGTGTAGACATGTAACTTGTAACAACTTAAAAAACACAGTAGTTAATTGGTGAAATTGTACTTGTGAATCAGTAAATTATTATTGGTTACTACTAGACTTGTTACTTTGTGTTTGTGAAACGCCTGTAACTGATATTTTTATAGGTTTGTAAAAATTTACTGGTGAATATGTAACTTGTAACTTTTGTAACGGGCCCCAGGAGGCACTACTCAAAGAATTCGATAAGATCTTGAATACAGGATCTCCTTATTATACAGGATCTCTCATGTCAGAACAGTCGCTTAAAATTTCAAAACCAACCTCAACATACTGCTTTCCATTTGAGATAGCAGCCATTAATGAGAATTGGCCTCATGGGTAATCTTAGCCTGGGTAACATTGGTAAAATACTGACGTCTTTTGACGCCGACGATGTTTTTTTTAGGTGTAAATGCTTTTCGATGTCTTTTGACGGTGTTTATGTTTGTTATATGCTTATGTGAAGATTTTTTGTTTATTCTCTATAAATTTTGATTCATTAATAAACTGACTTTATGACTAAAATATCGACTAAAACGATCAATTTGTTGCGATAGTTTGACATGACTGTCACTGTAGTTCTCTGCGCAGTCTTATGAGACGTTACTATTACTGAGTTTTATAGTACACTCTTTGATTTTGATGCTGGTGAAGATGATTTTAAGAATAGCAAAGAACCCTCCTTAAAAAATTTCCATACAAAGAAAAATGTTGCTCAGTAATATTTTTTTCACTGTTAATAGTTATATATACAGAGTGATTTTTATGTCCTGGCAATGTACCGGGTCTTTTGACCGGTACATGTCTGGTTACGTTTCGTTGTGGTTTGCCAGGCTGCCTGAGATCACTTGTACGCTGTCGTTTAGTTTACTTTTGAGGCCATTGGATTGGACTCTGGTTGTTCCGTGATTCCAGCTCTCGGTCTGTCGGGTTGACATGTCGTTTGACCTGTCTTCTTCAGCCTACCGTACCTTCAACGATGATCGGCTAAAGGCTCTTAAACTCCAGGGTCCTTGAGTGGGACGTTGAACCCTCAGCCTGCATTCGGACGAAATTCTGCCATATCCACTGTAAAAAGCCTGGCCTGGGGACCATGTAAAAAGCCATGTTGCTACTCTGCTGCCCTAGTTACAACTTGAGGACCTTGATCATACTTAATATAACAATTGTTTTTAACTTTTCAAGCTGTTTAACGTTTTGCTCCCCTTTTCTAAAGGGGAGTAAAAGGGAGGCAACTAGAAATTGTCAAATTTAAACCCCTATCATGTGACCCCTCATTTTAACCCTTAAAACACCATTTATTCAATGCCAATTTTCCATTAAGAGCTCACTTATTATATAAGAAATCAATATCATATTTTTTTTAGTTGCTCATTCTTTTTCTGTTCTGTACAGGAAAATAAAAGATATGATAAAATTTTGAAACTTTTATTAGCTTATTTTACCTTTTCTTTTTATATATGAATATGTAAATAAGCAAACTTTTTTACTTGAAAGTAAGCCTCAGGCATAGATGAATATCATGATGAATCAGGCATATGAATCAATACAAAATATTATTACTATTAATAAAAAATGTATAATTGAGTAAATTTACATTTACATAAACTGATAGACATTAAGGGCCTACACATAACACATATAATAAAAAAAGTAAATACACATAGCACTTGAATACAATGTATTTAGTATACCTTGCACAAAATCGTCAAAATCAGAACCGTCCGGATTATTTAATTGACACATAAAACTAATAAATAACCAACATATATTAAACTAAAGTAATGATAAAAATACTAAATGCACAGTTTCAAAGAGGTGAGGCGGCGGACAATGACAACCACTCAGTTTAACAGTAGCTGCATGTATATGCGCTTGTGGCGTTGCAGCGGAAATGTGCACTGCCAGACAGAAACCAGTCTTGTAGTGATTGACAGGCTAACAAAAGGTCACGTGTCGCACAATGTGTCTGACATGAGTCAACATCCATAACACAAACACAATGCCGGATTAAATTATAAACATTATTTAGAAAATATTATATTTGTAATTATTACACGTATATGCGCTTACAGCGTTTAAAGCAAAGTCAATATATACACATATATGCGCTTACGGCGTAATAAGGGTTATACCTATTACAACATATATTTTTTAATTTTCGAGTTGTTAAAAATTTGCCCCCCTTTTCTAAAGGAGGCAACTACAAATTTTCAAATCCTAACCCCTCATTTTAATGCAATAAAAAAGAAATCCAATGATACAAAGTAGAGGTCTCTACGTTTAATTTAACAGAGTAAAAGAGTTATTTACAATAAATGAGTTTTATGTCCTGGTACACCTAAATATTATTTAAACGGCCTGAGATATCAATGTGAGATCTTGACTATACATACCTATTATAACAATTTTTTTTTTTAATTTTTAAGCTGTTAAACATTTTGCCCTCCTTTTCTAAAGGGGGGTAAAAGGAAGGCAAATTTTCAATGTGCAAATTTTCAAATGAAAACTCTTATCATGTGACTCCTTATTTGAAAGATAATAAAAAAAAGAATCCCGATGATGCAAACTATAGATCTTACGTTTAATTTAACAGAATAAAAGACCAATTTACAATAAATGAGTTTTATGTCCTGGCACACCTGGATATTATTTAAAAGGCCTGAGATATCAATGTGAGACCTTGACCATACTTATTATAACAAATCTTTTTAACTTTTAAAGCTGTTCAAGAGTAAAAGACTTATTTACAATAATAAAATCATTTACTTTCTTGTCCTGTTTTTCGTTCATGAGTCAACATTCTTTAGAATTTCCATTGTTCTTAGCTTACTATTTTGAACAATCTACTTTTGACTTTCGCTTGTGTCCTACTCACTTGCATTTTATCAGTTCATAGCTTAGGATGTGAACAATTTTTGTTCAAGTTTACTTTTATAAGCTTACAATTTTAACAAGATTACTTTTACAAGTTTACAATTTTAACAAATTTTAATTCGAGTTTACTTTACTGACGAATAATTTTACTTATTTTATTTCTACTTAAAAAGGTTCTGATTTTTAAAGAATTACTGTGTTAATGATGATAGGTTATAGGGACCGTATAAGATCTTATAGTGAATTAGCAGACTTATTCAATGAGGAATTTTCAGACTGAATCAATCCCATAAGGAGGTTTATGGTTACAAGAATTATTCTACGGTTTAATGATACACATTATGGAAAAGATATATACCCAAGCCAGGAAGGGCTCCTGTAATTGACGAAGAGAAATCATAGTCAAGGTTTCACATTGATATCTCAGCCTGTTAAAATTATATGCAGGTGTGCTAGGACATAAAACTCACCCTGTATATTGCTATTCATATAAAATGTAATTAAAAAGATAGTTTAGTAAAATTTGTTTTATTCTTGTTTATTCAGTGAGTGTGCTTTTTCGGTTGACTTTTTTTGTTGCAAAAAACGTCATATGTATTGACAATTTTTTGTTGTTGTCTATCTTAAGCAGACTAGAAGGAGTTTTCAAGGCGGAAACACAATTGCCAGAGTGAATATTATAAGATTAAATACCAAATAACATAACATACTGTAAGAATCGTCCTGAGATTGATCTTGGCTGCCTGTCACAAAGGAACATGTGAACCCGATGGTCCTATTTCCACGTTTGATATCAACTTCAAATGTTGGCTTTGATCTTAGCTCTATTTCAGGTTTGTCCATATTTTGATTAATATCTGGCTCCGCATCTGTGTCCACGCTGTGATTTACATTGAAATTTACTTCAATTCTGAAAGAAACAAAAACAATCTTAGCTGAATTGTAATTCATATAAATTGACCCTTTGCACTCCTCTGTATTTTTTGCAGTCTGCCATTAATGCCCATGGCTTGCAACGCAGGCTTGAGTTTTTCTCTACAGCTCTATGTGGGCTGTGTCCTTCTACTCCCGTGTCCTGTATTACACATCAGTTATTTTGCTTGAACCTTCCCCTGGCCTGCATAGCAGGACACACATAACTTATTAAACACAAGTTTGTATGGTTATTTGTGTTTCCAAGTCATGTTGGCTGAATAACAACTACCAAACACAAAGTTCCACTATTTCCATTGAAAAATATATTTTTTGCTTGAAGTAATGCAAATTCTTTTTAACACTTTTCTTGTGCTATTTAGTTATATTTAATTTCACTTACTTTATCAAGATTTACTGACTTTTGTAGTCATATACTCAATAGGCTATAGTAGTAACAGATAATGGTGACTAATTTGAACTTTTTCGGTATAAAATGAAGTTGGGTAGGATTGGTTAGATCAAAGCAGTGATACAAACCAGCTGTGAAGCCTATTGTTTGATCAGAAATAATGTGTACCCGAGTTTGAAAGTAATTAAGAAACTAAGAGATAAAAAAAAATCTAAATTCACAATTCTTTATCTAGTTTCTTTGAATTTACATTATGGCATATACATTTTTAAATTGTATCTTAAGTTTGCATCAACTTAACATTTGTATTAATCAAAAACCTGTTATTGTATCACATTCTGATTTTAATATGTGGTTGGCAGTATTGTTTCCTTAAGTTAACTTTTCAAGAGAGTTCTTATTAATCAAATTAATAATTTTTTCTTGGCTTCTTAATTGAGATGATTAATATGGCCTACTTAAATATTTTCAGAACATTGTTTTTAAACTTATAGTTTTTAATCTACTTCAGATTGCTTTGCAGATTGTTTACACAGTCTGAGTTAAATAAAACTTAATTTAAAATATTTCGAGACACAGATACAGTGCTTTATGTAGTATTTATAGCACTTAGAAGGTAGAAAAGAGAAAAAAATTGTTTCTCTTTTCTAGGAGAAAAAAAAACGTCAGCAGATCATGAGACAGGTACCAGCGTCATCACTTTAAAGTTTGAAAAACTAATCACTAAAAATACATTAGATGCTTACAAATCATATGCCATCTGTTGATTAAAAGTTTTGTTGGTGTTAGGTTGTTTCTGACTGTTAATTTGTTGGAGATTTCTAACGCTTCTATTGTTTAATACTCACAAATAATAAGGCATCTATTGTTTAAAAGTTTTGTTTATGCTCACAAATCATACAAACGTACGGTTTGTAGCATGTGTTGTTTAAAATTTTTGATAGCGTTAGGTTGTTCATACTGTTTTAATTAATTGGAGATTTCTAACGCTCCTAGTGTTTGAAATTAAAATGCAATATTTAAATCAAGTGTTAAAACTCATGTTTATTCCAGAAGTTATCTACTATCTTAAATTACAGAATGTCAAGTACAAGTAGTAAACTGAAGATTATTTATTTACAGGATTTTAAATTATATGAACCATAATCAATATTATAATAAATTATATAATTTTGAATATTACAATAAATATTAACATTATTGTATTCTGTTCCATCCATACACTTATAACATAAGAGCTAAATAGTTTTTAAAACATTTATATCACATACAGCATTTTTGTAAAATATGTTATGTAGAAATATAAAGGTTAACCTTTTACCACAGTGAATTATTTTATCGTGTTTCTTATCATACAGTAATTAATTGTGTTTTGAAATATTAAAAAAAGAACATATAAAATTATAGTTAAAGAAACCCAATGTGAATGCTAACGTCATTTATTTGTTTGCAAGATGAATGAAAATAGCATTTCCTTTAACGTCCTCTTCCTTTTCCTATCATTTTATATTCAGTGCCATTTATCAGTATCTATTGTTCAGGAATACAGCTTATCCTCAAGGCCACTAAGATTGGGTCCTAATTAATTCCATGAGATAAGGAATACACAACTAAACACCATGAAAATTTCAAAATAATGAAATATTAAAAACTATAACTTTACATGTAATATCTTGTTTTTGTTTTCCCTAGAAAAGTTATTTCATAAAGATTTAAATAGCATATATAAGGATAAAGTATAGATCCTACTTATTAAATATTTACAAAGATTTAACTTTTATGGTTGCAATACTGCCATATTGTTAAGTTCGTCTATCACTAACAGAAACCGTATTGAGTTTACTTTGTCATATGCATAATAAAACTAAATAATTAACTTTGACTTTACATGTGATTGTAGAGGGTGGTGAAAACTTTTATCTGCTAAATATGCCAATGAAGTACGTTTAAAATTTAAGTGTTACACATTTTTAAAATGAACTAACAAATTTATTTCATGTTCATAAAACATAATGAAATATATTAAAACAAAATACTTTTTAACTACTAATATGTATTTTTAAATATCCAATTAAGATACAACTATTCCGTACTTAGTATTAAATATTGTACATATAGTTAATTACAATTAATAATTAAGTAATTTAATAGTTTGTTCCTCTTATCTGTTTCTACAATCTCTTAAGCATAAATTGTTATTCCCATACTTATAATATATTCACCTGTTACTGTATTGCAATTTAAATAATATTACTGGCCTCTATGCACATGCACTTGCCAAAAGTCAAATATCAGGTGACATCGTCTAACCCTTGTAACCGGTTGTGTGAACCCCGTCAACACCCTTTCAGCCTAAAACCACCCCTTCACCCCCAGCTTCACCCTTCTACCTAAAATTAAAACCCCTGTTGAACTTATGATGCTATGCGGAACGGTTCGCTCGTATCTCACGTTGCGATTGCCGTGACCCTCTCTTACAGTGTATAATGTTTGTTTCATTAACCAGTGATCTTGTTTTTTCCTAAATCTCTCGATCTACTCAGCATTTTATTCAAAGTAAACTCTAAACAGTGTTGTGTTGTGCTCCAAACTGATCGCTAGACAACATCGACATCCCAGGCCTGGTGGATCCATCTCTACGGTCTTCTCTCTCTCATCTTCTCAGTTCTTCGCTCCAAGAAATGCACTATCTTCTCTAAAGGTACAGTTGGTTCTCTTTCATTAATTTCTACTTATAAAACGCATCTCCCTGTGATCGTTCGTGTAATGCCTTTTGTGTGTTTCCTTAACGTGGACGTTAGTTGGTCCTCCGAAAAGGCATTAAATTTAACATTCTCTCAAAACGCCCCCAATATTGAATAACAACAGTCATTAAGTACTCACACTAACTAAATACACTCTAACACAGTTATAATTTTAAATTATACAAACAACCTTGAATAAAAATGTATTTGGATAACTTCAAAACACACAGTTGCCTAACTGTAGTCTTATTTTATTTACATGCTTTGATACAGTAAAGAGACCATTTACACCAAGCAGTTCAATCCATTATAAAGTTCACTGTGGAGCTCTTTGAGCTCACTTAATTTTCTTATGGATTTAAAATATTAATAATTTCTCATAAATAAATACAACAATAAATAAATAATAATAATAAATAACAATAGTAATAACCTACATACGAATAAACATTTAAAAAAAATAGACTATGTAAATTGATAACAAATAATAAATAACAATGATAAATAATAAATAACAATAGCAATAACTTGCATATGAATAACAAATTTGTGATTAGATTATGTAAATTGAGAACAAACAATAAACATTTGACAAAAAAATACAACTAACAATTCTTCATTGACACAGATGTAAAGTGCAAAAGTAGAGCCTGAATAAAATGTAATTAAATAAAAATGAAGAATATAGTACAATATTAATTTAGTAATGGACAGAAAAATAGCTTATTCAAGTATTTAACAATATTAACCCAGCTAAACATTTTGATTTAAACACTTTTGGAGGTTCAAAGAATAAGTCTAAATCACTATTGACTGCAATTATATTGAAGGATCTCATAAGTTGAAAAAGAGGTGAAAAGGTGTGTGAAGCTGTACGACAGTGAGGGAGAGAGAAGAGGAGTTTGTTTCTACTCTGAAAAGAGGGAACACGGAAAGACAGACCGTCCAGCCTAGCGGCGTCCCCAACCCTACCCAGCGCCAGTCTATACAGGAATACCACACCCATGAGTGTTCTCCTCAGGGCCAGACTCTGAAACCCAAACATCACTAGCAATTCATGATATGGAATCGTATACGTGTAGACATAAAACATTTATAAAATAAAAATCGTAAAAAGCTTTTTTGAATTCTTTCTAGTGCATCTCTATAAGTTATATGAAATGGATTCCAAATTTGTGCACCACTCTCCAACCCTGACCTGACCAATGAGAAATAAAGCGTAATTAAAGTTTCAGTATTTCTAAAATTTATACTTTGTCTTAAAATAAAACCTATCAATTTAGAATAAGAAGCTATGCATGCCTCAACATGAAGATTAAAATATGATGTATGAGTCATATAAAATCCTAAATCCTTAATTTTATTTACTCTACTAATTAGAACTCCATTTAAAAAATAATCACAATTTTGATTTTGCTGGTCTCTAGTAAGTCATTAAATAGCATTTCGAAACATTAAAAGTCATTTTATTATTTCTGCTCCATTCAAAAACATTGTCTAAATCTTGCTGTAAACTAACGGTATCTTCAGTTCTCTTTATATGTTTAAACAGTTTTAAATCATCAGCAAATAATAGTGCCTTAGCAGACGAAATGCAATCACTTAAAACATTAATTAATATCGTAAAAAGACAAGGCCCCAAATTAGAACCCTGTGGTACTCCGGATTGAACTGAGAAAGTAGATGATGAAACAAACTGTTCCCATTATAAGAAACAAACTGTTTTCTATTTACAATATGATTTGAAAAAGTATAGTAAATTATTTGAGACGCCATACGAATGCAGCTTTTTTAATAAAATTGAGAGATCGGCTTTATCAAACACCTTGGCCAGGTCAAAGGAATGTTCGAATGTCAGAGTCCAACCCTGAGGAAACATAAGTAGTGAAATTTAATAGGTTTGTATTTACAGATCTGCCGGGTACAAATCCATGTTGACAGTCAGAAATGTATTTTTCAAAGTGACCAAACAAATATTTATGTACAATCATCTCAAATATATTTGCAGGAACCGATAGAACTGTCACTGGCCTTTAGTTAATAATTTGATCTCTCTTTCCGGCTTTAAAAATCGAAGTTACTTTAGCAACCTTCCATTTCCCAGGAAATATTTTTAAATTAAATAAAAATGTGAGGGGGTTGATTAAAAACTTCAAACAACCTTAAAATAAATACTATGGAAGTAAATCAGGACCTGTGGTAAACTTTGACTTTAATCTTCTAATAGCATCCTGTACATCCCGAAAAAGAAGGCGAGGCAATATGAGACAGGACACGCCAGCCTGACACGAACCTCCACCACACACTCAACACTGGGCTCGTTCACATACTGTTCATACACTGAGCTAACGTAATCAGCAAACGCACTTGCCACTGTCACTCCGCAATCATGTTTTACTCCATTGTATTGCATGACAAACATTTTATTTGTCTAATTTTTTACAAAATTCCAAAACTTACTACTGTCAATATTTATATCATTTTCCACATTAATAAAATATTATGATGAGCTAAATTTATTTCATTTTTTACTAACGTACGTTGGGCTTTGAATAAATTATAATTTTGTATAGAACTATTTTTTTCCACTGTCTTCTCAGTTTTCTTTAAGTTTCAAATTAAATATTATAGAAGGTGTAAACCAAAAGGGGTACTTAGATTGTTTCTTATTTCTCAAAGGACAACATTTATCAAGAATACTATAAATTTGGTTGTAAAAATAATCGACGGCTTGATCAATATCTGAAAGCGAATACAAATTCAACCAGTCAACCCTAGATAATTCTTGATATATTTGCTAGAAGTTGACTCTACGATAACAGTAGCCAACTAGTCGGGTTAACCTTGACCGATAAGATAACAGAATAACAGTGACAACACTCACCTCTAAGGCCGGGTGATAGGGATCTTTCGCAACTAACTGCTCTTCACATCTTACAATTACTATTCATTTGTGATTATTAAATCTAAGGTTTTATTTTGGAAATTGTGAACATCGTTTTTTAAAGTTAAGCTATTTATATTAAAAAATATAGACAATTCTTTACACAGTATATCACCATCATATAAGTAATAGTCTTTGCCGTAAACTGATAAATTGAAATCTTCTAAAATGAGAATGCAACTATTTATAAACGTTTTAATTGAATAAAGAGATCAAAAAAGCTTTCATAAATCCCTAGAGGTGACCAAGGCCTAAAATAAACTTCACAAATCTAAAACGTGTTTCATTATAAATTAATATGTATAAATAAACATATAGAATTTACAAACAACCCGATAAATTATTAATACTAACATGCAAAAAAAAATAAATATTAAATATTACTTACAAATGATTCAAAGTTACATACAATCAAAGTCCTTGGCTGACACAATTTTGATGGCTGGCGATCTTTTTTCCCGTCGAGTGTTGATGGTTCAGTTGGCTGTCCACACATGAGAGTAACCCTCCTCTTTCGCTGCCTCCCGCGTCTTCATTAGCAGCTCCCATTTGACGGTGTCAATGATTCATTCACATAGATTGAGTCTTCACTACTGAACCCGAGACCTCTGGCTTTGAGGTTGCGGCGAACATGTCCTTGTCGGGACGGCAAATGAAGGGAATTAGAATGAGTCTTGATTGTGAATCAGAGATCTTACCCATCCTGTGCACAGCATCCAACATATTAGACGACCAGTTCTTGAAATGAAGGGCAGTAGCAAGGCGTCGCACCACGAAAATAACATTTTCATTCTTCTTCTCCAGTATGCCATAAACAATCAAATTGTTTCTATGGGAGTATTGTTCTAGGTCCCAGAGGTCTTTTTCAACTTTCAGCACATTACTATTAATTTTGCGGGTTTCTTCATTGAATTGTAAAATGTCACTTTAGTATTCAGCAATTTTTAAATCTTAACCTGTTAACAGTTCTTTAATGTCTGAAATATTACTATGACAATGTTCAATAGATGCAAACATTTCTTTTTTTTCTTTTTTTATGTCATCGATGGCAGTAGTATTTTTCTCAAGTATTATATTCTTGAGTCTGGAAGTAGTGCCGCGCGTCATGACCTTGACTTCATCTGTCATTTGTCCACTGATAACCCTCGTGACTAGCCCGACTCCACTAACTTAAATCAATTAGTACGTAAAACTTGTCACACTTTCAATTTCGAATAAGTGATCACAATAACAAATATCATTAAATACACTCTTTGATCAAATATTATGTAAAACTAATCATTATTTACCGTAAAAAATTAGTAAAATAACGGAGCCGACTAACAGTATGTGTTCAATTCAATTCAAAATTTCTTTATTTATGTAATGTACACAGGTACAACAAATAGCGTCATCTTATGTTATCAAAATTTTTTCTAAAAACTAATAACATAAAATCATTGGCCCTCCTTAATTCTTTATTACAGTAGGGGAATATCTCTAACTATGTAAGTATTCATCTATAGAGTATAAGGCTAACTTTATCTAATGTTTTTTGGCTCTAGCTTTAAATTTATGAAAGTTACTTTCTATAGTGATATGCTTTCGTAATGTGCAAAAAATGTGTTCCTATAAACTTTTTTTTTTTTTTTAATTCTAATTTATATATTCCAACGTGTCTACTTATTCTAGTGTTATAAATATGGTTATTTGACATTGGAAAAAAGTTCTGTTTTACATAAGCCACAGTTTCTAGAATAAAAAGACCATATACTGTCATTTTTCTCAAGTCAGCAAAGACATGTTTAACTCAGTCCTCTCTTTTTAACTTGCACATAATTCTTAAAGCTTTTTTTTTTGTTGGACTAAAATGTTATGTTAAGTTTCTCTTTTTTTGCAGCTCCATATACACTTACAGCACTTTGCCATTTGTCTCAACGCAAATAAGCCTGTTGACATTTTACCTATTACATGATCGGTAAGCTTATCCCAACTTAGGTTTTCATCAATAAGAAGACCTAAATATTTTGTTACTGCAACTTGTTCTATTATTTTATTATTTAATACTATTTGTGAGTTTATTTTGTTTCTTGTTTGTTTTTTACAAAAAGAGATAAAATTGGATTTACTCAAGTTGAGAAGATTTTTGCTATTTAAGAATTCTTTAATAGTAGACAGACTAATAAATTATGAAATTTCTACATTTTCTTTAGTATCGCCTTTTACTGTTAAATTTGAATCATCAGCAAATAGACAAATGTTGCCACCAGTAGGGATAGCATCCGATAAGCCCTTCAAGTAACAAAGAAACAAGAGTGGGCCCAGGACTGACCCTTGCGGCACGCCATGCTTGATTATCTTTATTTGTGAATTAAATTTCTGAATATAATTATATTTATTAGAACTATCTGTTATTATATGTTCAATCTCAACAAAAGAATCTGGAGATAAGATTCAAACCACTTTAGTTCTTTTCCAATAATTCCTAATTTTATTAATGTTTTCATAAGTTCAAGGCACATTGTCACAGGCTCTTGACAGGTCTAAAAAGATGCCTAACACCTTTTCCCCTCTAGGAATCACTCTGGTAAGTTTCAAAGAGTCGGAGAATACACCAGAAATAATAGACGAGTTGACCATGTGCAATAAGAGTTTCAATATTATGGGAAGTACTTTTTTAACGACAACTATAGAAAATTCATCACTACCAGCAGAAAACTTATTTTCAAAAGATTTGATTATTTTTCTAAAACCTCTTCTGTTATTGTTCTAAATTTATACCTAACCTAGCTTGAGCTGTAGGGTTGACCTTTAACTGTAAATTCTGATTCTTTTGAGGAATTTTAGGCAAAACAGAACTTTCAACCCATATACTCTGTGGCGGTTTGTTTGGGCAGACAGCCTTACTGTAGCGTCCCACATTTGATAATAAATTGTTATATTTTGAAAGTATTTTAAGCTTGCAAATTAGTCTTGTAGTGAGTTTAAATAATTATTTTTGCTATGGGGTCTAAGGCACAAGAAATTTGTGGCAGCTGCTCTGAGAAACTTCCCATGAATGGAGACTATGCTACGTGTTGCACCTGCAGTAATGGATTTCACTACAAGTGTAGCATAAAGAGGCAAACTTGGAATTCTATGGGACCTCATAAACAGTCTCAGTGGGCATGTTCATCTTGCCGAAAAGCCAAGAAAGGGTCTCAATCTCAGGCAGAAGAAGAGGATGCTGAACGTGAACATAACCTTGAAGCCAATGACGAGGTTAGCAATACAGAAGTAATGAAATCGATTCTGGCCAAGGTAAATGGACTTTATGAAATGAGAGAACAGATTATTAACATTGAATCTGCTATAAATTTTTTCTCTGAAAAATATGATGCTTTAATGCAAGAAATTGTCCAACTCAGAAAGGAAAATAAAGATATGAAAGCTGAAATTGAATCCCTGAAGGCAAACGAGTTAAAGCACAAGGAGACAGTTAACAAGATTAATTATGAGCTATCAGAGCTAGACCAGTATGGACGAAGGCTTAACCTAGAAATCCAGGGAGTGAAGCTTGAAGGAGACCCTAGACAGGAGGACATTGGAGATGTGCTGAAGAAGATAGCCAAAGACATTGATGTGGATTTTTGTTCTGCAGACATACACCAGGCACATCGTCTACAGGCCAGAAGGGATGGAAAGGCACCTACCGTTATTGTCCAATTTTTCTCCAAGACCTCGAGAGACCTTTGACTAACAAATGGAAGAAGGGCTAAGCTAAGTAACATATACTTCAATGAAAACCTTAGTTCTTATAATAGGCTATTGTTGAGAGAAGCAAAACTTAGAGCTAAGACTCATGACTTTAGATTTGTCTGGTTTAGAGGTGGGCGAGTGTTGGTGAAAAAAGGAGAAAATAGTAATTTGGTAGTAATTCGAAGCTATGATGACCTAAATAAAATAAAATAGGCTATTTCATCTGTAGCATGCAATTTAATCTCAAGCATAACAACAAAGTTTCTGACACTATCCCTTTTTTCACAAATGCTGTTATGATAAATACTTATTTACAAAACTTAGCCTACAAAACTAAGCCTAGCTACTTGTTTGATAAACAATTTCCTGTACATAACTTGTTTGTCTCTTGTTTTGTATGTTTGTCTGACTTATTTACACTCTTTTTTCTGTTCTTTTCATCCTTTTGTTATTGTGTATTTATGTCTGTTGTAGATTTTATAGAGTTTATAGTTTGTTTTCAGATGTTATATTTTTGATTTATTAATATTTATTTTATTGTCATGTTGAATATTGAGGAAATTTACTACTGTTATTCATTTATATTTTTCAATTTGATAATATGGAACTCAATTTAATTGATAATAGATTATATTTTAGCAGTTACACTAGTCTTGAAGAGTGGAACTGTGCAGTAAAATCTAGTAGGCTCAAGATTGATATGCTATATCTCAACATTAGGTCAATTAGTAAGAACTGGGATACTCTAAGATTGCAAATAATGTCTAGCAATGTAACTTTTGACTGTATAATTTTGGCTGAGGTTTTTTGTAACGAAGATGAAATCATTCTTTTTAATATACCTTGTTATAAGAAAGTTTTCAAACTTAGAGAAAATAAGAAGGGAGGGGGCTTATCATGTTCTATAACACTCAGACCGTCAGCTTTACAAACATTAACATTGACAACATAAACACATATGAACACATCACAGGTTAACTGGAGCTGATTGGTATGAAAGAGCCTTTTAAGTTCCTACTACATGCAATTTACAGACCCCCCACCACCTCTAGCGGATTTCCACTCCCACAAGCCATACAAGAGATTAATTATGTTTTATCCAAACTGGGAAACCATAGAAATATAGTATTCTTGGGTGATACAAATATTAATATAAAGAATAAAAATGGTCCTAATGTATTAAATTACGAGACAGTATTGGCAGAACGGGGCCTAGAAAAAGGAATATGGGACTATACAAGAGAAGAAATACGACTGGATAGTGTTACCAAATCATGCATAGACCATATTTACTTCAAAATAGATAGGCCTATTGAACATATATTCACAGGTATTATTAAATCTAAAATATCAGATCATTACATTGTAAATATTCAAATGGATCTCAAAGGAGGAGGAAAAAGAGACGCAGAGGTTAAAAAAGTTAGAAAAATACATGAACCTATATTGAGAAATAAATTAGACAGTGTAAACTGGAATATATATGAATCTGATGATGTAAACATTGGATTTGAATCGCTAATTAGTAAGTTTGCAACAATCTATGAGTAGAGTTCAACTGATATAATAATATTAGGTCGGGGGAAAACTTAACATAGCAATGGTTTTTCCAAGTCAACACTGAAGGAATGGATGCACCCAGAAATATTAAACCTAATTAAAGAAAGAGACAGAGTATTTAGGCTGTAGAAAGGGGACCCCTCCAACAACAGGCATAGAAATTTATATAAAAAGCTCAGAAATAGAATAAATAACATTATAAAGTTAAGGAAAAATGCTTATTACAAAAATGTTTTTGAAAACAACAGACGAGACTCTAGGAAGATCTGGAGAAACATAAACTATCTTCTAGGAAGGGGACAGAAAAATGATGTGGACAGCACAATAGCCATTGCTATGGGTAAGTATATGGATAAAAAAGAAATTGTGAATGGTTTTGCTAACTACTTTATTAATGGAGTTGAAGCCCTTAAACATAGCTGTAACTATAATGATGAAATTGAAATCAGGGAAGCAAACTACTAAAAACAAAATTTCTATAAACCCAAGGCAACGCCAGAAAAGATTAAGTCAATAGTACAAAAAATGAATATAAATAAATCGCCAGGATTGGACTTAATAAGGATAAAAGATATCAAAAGTGTTGAAAGTAACATTTCCAGCCTACTATCTCAACTAATTAACAAGTCAGTTACACAAGGTATTTTCCTGAACTGCTTAAAAACCTCTGTGATAAGGCCTATTTACAAAAATAAATCTAAGAAAGAATTTCAGAACTACCGCCCAATAACAATTTTGCCTGTGATAGGAAAGATAATGGAAAAATATGTGTTAGATTCATTGAATAAATATCTGACAGAAAATAACATTCTGAGTAGCAAACAGTACGGTTTTAGGAAAAATTGCAGCATAGTAAAGGCCTTGGAAATTTTGCTTACACTGCCAATAATATAATGAACAATAAATGTCATGGACTAGCCCTTTTCATTGATTTTTCAAAAGCTTTTGATACTGTAGAGCACAACCATATAGTGTCTGCTCTATACAAAATAGGGGTGAGGGGTCCCTACTTAAACTGGTTCAAAAGCTATTTAGAAAATAGAAAGTTTATGGTGAAAGCTCTAAACACAATAAGTGATGAAAAAAATATCAAATTTGGAGTGCCCCAAGGAAGCCAAATTGGACCAGTTTTGTTCATAATATACCTAAATGAAATATTAGAAAAAATTAAAAATTGTCATGTTTTTGCTTATGCAGATGATGTGCTGTTGCTAGCCGAACATAAAGATTTAAAAATAGCTGAACAATTATTACAAAATGATTTTAGAATTTTTACCAAATGGGCTCATGATAAAGGTCTAGTTATAAATTTCAATAAAACTAGCCTCATGCACATATGCCCTAAAAATATGAAAATTGAAACAACTATAAACATTAAACATCATGATTGTGAATGTCTGCATGGGCTTAAGCAGTGTCAATGCAAAGACATTTTAAGAATTCTAGATAAAGTTAATTACCTAGGACTTATTGTAGACAGAAAACTGACTTGGAAAGATCATATACATACACTTCATAAAAAACTTAGACCATGTGTTGTCATGATGAACAAACTAGAAAACAAGCTTAGTACAGCAGTAAAACATACTGTATACAAATCTCTGTTCGAGTCTATTATGAAATATGGAATTACAGTATGGGGAACTGCAGCAGGCACTCATATTAACATTACTAATCTTCAAAACAAATGTTTGAAAACTCTGTATAAAAATGATATTAGATTAGGTCTAGTCACAATAGATAATAATCATCAATACAGTGTTGTAGGAGAACTTTCTCCTATGTTTTTAATGCTACTTGAGTTTTATTCTAAGGATGAATTTAAAAAAAGAACCATAAGGCTACGTACTACTAGAAATGTTGTCAAATATGCTACACCTATCCCTAGAACAGTATATGGAGAAAGGTTACCAAACTATGTTGTTCCTTATTTATATAATATGTTGCCTAATGAGATAGAAAACCTAAAATTGGTCGGTAGCGTAGTTGGTTCAATCCCAGCTTTATGTGCTAAAGGTTCTCAGTTCGATCCCAATCAGAATCAATACATTTTGAGAAGGATCAGCTGATAACCACCGGCTGTTCATTTGTCATTGGGCTATTAATTAATGACACTTTCTAAGGAATAGTCGGCCTTAGTTTGTAACAATGACTACATTCGCTCATCTACACTCATCACACTCATTCGAAATCCATATTCGCCCATATCTTGACGATCAGCGTCTTATGAATAAATAAAATAAAAAAAAAATAAAATAAATAAATAATTACAATACTTTTAAAAAAGCTATCTATCAGTGGCTAATTACAGGAATAAATAGGCCTAACGATGATTGAAATACCGCTGTAATTGCAGCCTATACTAACATACGTGAGTAATAAGTTGAAGGCTCTGGTTGATCTAGCTCTGATTCTTTTACACTCACTAGGCCATATAAATAATTTTTTTCTCTCTCTCTATTTCTCTTTATTTATCATCGTAATCATAATAACAGAACAACTCACTGACATATACATTATTTCCTGCTATTCACATAATCACTTCACTATTACACCAAATCACTTCACTATCACACCAATTGAATACAGAACAAAATCACCTTACAATATTGTTTGAGTAATGTAATTTCACAAACACAGGTTAATTTAGATTATTTATTGTGTTTCTTTTGTAATTTCATCATTTATTCTAACAGGTTTTTCTTGGAAGAAAAGGTGCAATGAAAGGGACTATTTACCATAATTACACAGCCTAGATAAGGATTGACCCAGAAACGGGCAATCTACCAAGTAATAAATATGACATTAACACATCAAAGACACTGCACTGTTCAATTAATTTTACAAATTAAACATATATTCGTTTTAGAATTCAAATAGTATTTTCAATAGTTAAATTACAGTAAGAAAACACGCTAAGGTTATATCACCTTGTGTTTGTTTACCGTACAACATTATAATTCACCCACTGCCGATCCAAGTGTTGTTGAGGGAATAGGACATAGAGTAGAGAGCAAGAATGTTTTGGCAAACAGGATAAAATTATCTACAAACTTTCACCAGGCATATCTGGTGTAGCCACATTCTGCAGTTATTGTATTCATACCTTCTATTGTAATGCATAGTTTTGTCATATTATAAGCTGCATTTTTTATTTTGTTAAAATAGGTGCCTGCCCTAAACCGCCAATAATTACTAATAAATAACACTATAAAATATATATAAGTATATATGCATGTATTTTTTTGCACTACGTTTTTTTCTTTCTTATTTACTACAGGACCTCACCGACAAGTTTTGCGTAACTTGGTGAGGCCTTGATTTTGTTCTCACTTTAAAGTAATAAATAAATACAAAGAAATCATTAAAAACATTTCCAACTTGAACAGGATCAGTAACTAAAACCCCACCCTGTTCAACAACAATATTAAGAGTTTGAAATTGATTCCTTATTTATCTCAGTTTTTATTAGATTCCATGTCATCTTTGATTTATTTTTAGAGTTACTTATCTTATTATCAAAAAAAACATTTTTTACTCATATTGAAGCAATGTTTTAGTTCTTGTTTTAAATTCTTAATTAATAGTTTGGTTTGTTTTCCCTTATTTTTTCAAAATCCTTTTTCAAGTTCAATACTTTGATTTTTCTTACATTTTATTTCATCTGTGATCCATTGATTACATTTTTGTCTTTTATATTTACCAAAATTTTGGAAAAATATTATTAAAACAATACATGAATACATTGAAAAAGTGTCATACTTCTTGTTAATTGACGATTGATATACCTCCAAAAAAGACTCCAGTAGTAAGCATTTATTAAAACTTTCCATATTCTTTAAAGTCCCACAGTATTTTTTTTTTGAAATTTTCTTTTTTGAATTCAAGTTTAAATCTCAAATAATTGAGCATCATGGTCAGAAATATGTGTTATTAGCCCTATTACTTTATTTTCATATTCATTAATTTTGCTAATTACATTATCAATAGCTGTCTCAGATTCCAATGTTACTCTTGTCGGAAAGTCAAGCTTATATTGTAGGTTATGTGATTTCAGTACACTCACAAAGTCATTATTATGCTTATCCTTTTTTAAAACATTAATATTCAAGTCTCCTGTTAAAATTACATTTTTATATTTGTTAGTTAAAATATCACATAACATTTCAAAATTAAACAGAAAATCATAGAAACACCCTAGTATTGGGGATCTTTAAATACAGCATATTACACATTTGAAGTTTTCTACTGACATTTCATCCAGACATCATTCAAATATTTTATCAATTAAGAAATTTTGAACAGATGGTATTACTACATTTTAAGTATCAAGATTTTTTTGATAAGATCATTACTCCACCGCCCATTGAAGAGGATCTAGCATAAAAGGAAATTATTTTATAGTTAAGAAAATGTAATATTTCTATTTCCTTTTCATTCATTTTGTGCTCAGAAATTGCCATGATATTAGGATTTATTTCTTCTAGATTAATTTTTTAAATTTCCAGTCTTAAGGGTAAATGTTGCACATTTTGATGCATGATTAGAATTTTATTTTGAATGCTATCTTGGTTGTTACATTTTTTTGGTGTTACGTATTGCTCATCCCCACTCTCTTCCACTCATCTTAAGCTGTAATCGTAAACAGATTTGCTGATTTTATCACCAAGACGGCATTAAGTACTTAATCTACAACATACCAGCAGGAAACATCTTGTTTAGCAGAAAAAGGATGGATTGTTAAGTTTTTATTTATTCAGTTTTTCGGGAGTTTTTAGCTATAGTATTTAGCGCATGCATAATTATTTGTACTATCTAGGTTTCTTTTATTATTTCAATTTTCTTTATATTTCCTACAGCTGACTAAAATTTCCCCCTGAGCAATGCTCGTGTGATCTGACATATTCTGCACCTGTGCGTAGCCATTGTCTCTGATTAGATTTCTGAAAGACTGGCCTGGAGAGATTATAAAGGGCTGATTGTGTATGCATTTAATTGAAAAAACCAAATAGAAATAACTGAATCGTTTTATTTAAATAATTGAAAACTGATGTAATTCCTCTAAAACTGGTCAATTAAAACGTGTGACATTGTCGCCGAACGAAAGAGATGGCTGCAGATAGAAATCGTCTAGTTGAGAAACAATATATGTACACATAATTTATTTAATATTAAAAACCAAACAATTTATCTGTCTAATTCATTACTTTAATTTAATTTTCTTCTTAGTGTATCGAGTTTGAATGTAAGGTACAGAAATAAAATAATGAATTTAAAAAACCCTTTAAATGTATTTAAATTCATGATATTATGTTTCTATCTTTTTTTTAAGATCTTTAAGCTACATTATATTGTTGCAAAACAGACAACATAACAATTGATTGTTTTTGTTCAGTTGACATTATTGATGCTATTGGTACATAATATAGGCCCTGTACTTGCAGAAAGTTTTTGTATCTTTTTATACACTGTTGCAGAAAGATTGAAAGCATTCTGCTTTGGGGATTTAAAGGCATTTTCATTTTAAATAAAGTATGTATAATGGCCTAAATATATTTGGCGCTTTTAATAACAACACAAAATGTCATGAAAGTAATAGATTTAAAACAACACATTAGCATTTTCTAAAGTCAATAAAAACCATAATATTTTTAAAAATCAAGATACAATTGCATACAAAATGATTCCTTCAATACTTACATTTCACCTCCTGATGTCTTCGATAAACTAACTTCAGACCCATCTAGCTCAACTTTAAATCCATCAATTTCAGTTGGGACATTTTTCTTCTTCTGCAATCTTTTTTCTGCTGCAATTTCTTCAGTTAAGAATTCCACCAACTCCTTTTCAGCTTTAAATTAAAATTTGTATGATAAGCAAACATTTCAACAAGACCTAGACTAGTTAATTCTGAGTGTTTACAAAATATAGAATATGTTTTATTGCCATAGGATATTTTACAAAAATACATAGCAAAAGTCATTAAAACTAGGGTTGTCAACGGTGACTACTTATTTAAAATCTGTCCAACTCCATAGTCCATCGGTAAATTCTGGAATGGAATAAAACGCTTTCTTCATAAGAAATTTATGCACAGTCTTCTTGAAGATTTTACTGTCAAGGCCTCTGACTTCCACTGGTACCTTGTTCCAGAACTTGCTGCCAGTAATAAGTGTTTTGGTCACACTTATGTAGCCTACTACGGGGAATATCAATATTAACATTATGTCTAGTGCTATAAGTGTGTACAGCATTCTTCAAGACAATTTTGTCCTGATTAGACTGGATGTAGAGCAGGCACTGAAATATATATAGAGAAAAAATAGTTAAAATTTTAAATTGATCGAAAATTGGTTTGCAGTGTTCCCTACCACCTACACCAGCCATAGTTCTTAGAGCTTTTTTTTAACCATGAAGATGTCAGTCATGTGAGGAGTGCTGCCCCACACAATAATTGCATATGAAAGATGTGCCTGAAAAAGGCCAAAATATGCCTGTTGAACACCATCCGCATCTGATTCTCCACATAATCGTTTCAGGGCAAAGACACTCTTACTTAAGGTTTTTTTTCTCACTATACCAATTACATGAGGTAGCCAATTTAAGGTTGGGTCCAGAGTTATCCCAAGAAATTTGGGATTTACAGGCAAATTATTGGCTGTATTTCTGATCCCAAACAGAACTGTTATAGTTTTTTCCCTCATTCAGAATCAATTCGTTTGCAGTCAGTTACCAATTTTGTATTACTTTTTTATTACTTTTTGCAAGGTCTAATGCTTCACTGCAATTTGAATGCTTTGATATGTTAGTAGTATCATCTGCATAGTGGATAATATTCTCTGGCACATTTGCACTTAGATCATTAACCATAATCAAAAACAGCAGATCCTTGTGGCACTCCACTCTTAACAGTAAGACAGGTTGACATTTCACCATTTAGATACAAATTGTTCTCTTTCTAATAGGTAAGACTAGATTAAGCTTAAGGCTACTCCTCTCACACGATAATAGCTTAGTTTTCAATTATTATATTATGAGAAACTAAATCAAGGCCTTGCTGAGGTCACAAAAGGTGACCGCAGCAAAATCCTTTCTCTCAAAACAATTAAGAATTTGTTGTGTTAAGTCCAATAATGCTTTTGTGGTGGAGAGCCCCTTGCGAAAACCATACTGCTCCTTACAGATAATACTATGATCATTAAAATATTTCACTAGTTGACTACACATAATTATTTCTAAGACCTTTGATAGTATCGGCACAATGGCTATAGGCCAATAATTGCACAAGTGGTCCCTAACTCCCTTCTTAAAAATAGGGACTATTTTTTTTTCTTCAAAGCTTTGGGAAAGACGCCATGAGTTAAGCAATTATTGAAAAGTACAGTTAATGGGGTAACGATGCTAGTAATGATTTCTTTTAGAAGAGCGTTTGATATTCCAATATAATCAAAACTTCTTTTACTTGAAAGGGATTTTACAGCATCCAAAACATCTTGTTCAGTTATTAGGCTAAAACTAAATTCATTTACTATAACTGGTACAGATTTGTGAAGTAAAAAGTGACTAAAAGTATTATTTACAGGATTATTTACAAGTTGAGGGTGAGCAAACTTTACTACATCCACAAAAAAGGAGTTGAACTGGTCAGGAGTAATTGAGCAATTATTAGTAATAGGCTTTGACTTTGACTTTATATTACCAGGCCTATTTTTGTTTATTAAAGTCCACAGGGCCTTGGTTTTATTTGATGCACTGTTTATAAAACTGGCATTATGTTTCCATTTTGCCTCTTAATTTTTTTCTGTAGTTAGATTTTTCTGCATTATAAATTTGTTTATAAATGCCACCTATTGAGTTACTAAGCTCAAACAAGAGCAGGAATCTGTTTTTATCACTTTTAAGTTCCTCAGTATACAAGGGACCTTATTTAATTTTCTTGGACTTGTACAAATCTTACTATTTACAATAAAGCTTAAATTATAATAATACTGTATGGTATACTTATAAATAAGTTAAAATTTTCAATTATATCTAAATTACATTTAATTACTCCAATCCATAATTCTCTGTTTAAATAGTATTTAAATATCTAACATTATCTTCGTTTATTGTTTTAGGACCAGTAGTAGGCTTACTTACTATATTATTATTATTATTATTAGTTTTATCTAGATTATTTAAAACAACATTATTCAATGTTAGGAGTTGTCCAAAATGATCACTAATATGAAGATTTACAACACTAGTAATGGAATTGTTATGTAAATTAGTGAAGATATTGTCCAGACAGTTTTGTCCTCTTGTCGGTTGAAAAATAGTTCTCTCTAGGCCATGCATTTTACACAAATTTATGAGCTCTAAAGAGTTTTTATCCTTGGATAAAAAGTTAAGGAAAGTCTCCACATATGATTAAGTATTTTTTGTAATTGTTTACTCGGGACAATACTTGCTCTATGGTATTATGAAAAGTGTCTAGATCACCACTTGGGCTTCTATATATGCAAATTAAAACAATTTTAAGCTCTACTAGTTTATACTTTATAAACCCAATTGTTTAAAGAATATGAAATAGTTGCTGTCAATATAAAATTTGTGTATTATGAATGGTACTTATGTAATGTCTACATAACAACGATTAAGCTGGTCAGATAAGGATATCATCAGCGAAGAGGAAACATTCTACCCAGTGATGTAGAACCAGTGGGTAGGGTATTTATACCCAAAAACTCGGGGTAAATACCCTACTCCGGGTATTTTGGGTACTTATTTAAAAAACATGCAATATCAACTGATATCTTATGTTTTATGCAACCCCTGAAAATGTTATCAACATTGTACGAAGTTCTAGAATAATCCATTACAATTTGTTCAATGACATTTTTTTAATATCTAAAATTAAAAACATGTAAGACTAGTTGAATCAACAATTGGTATGGTAATTTTATTATTGAATATTGAGTAAATTTCTGGGATAGCCCATGGGCATAGCTATTTCAAGTTATTTATGTAATAATAAATAAATAAAATGTGTTTTTAATAAGTGTCCAAATTTGTAAATACTGCACCTTGGAATTTTGAGTACAGGTTTATAATAATCGTGTAATAAGAACAATTTAATTTATCCTTGATGATCACTATTATTCTGTCCAACATTCTAAGATACTTCTGTTATCTGTCAGTGTCTGGGTTCGTCGCGCCACAATATGAGTATAACTTATCCATCCGTCTAGCCCTCATAAGCCTAGTTCCAACGACCTGTCATCCGTAAGGCCTTGTCTGCTGTCTACCAGATGACAGGTCGTTGGAACAGCTCGCCTGTCTACACTTGACGTACGGACAGGCCGTCCGGGGCTGCATGAACAGATCCCGTACAACATGGGGAAAGAGACGGCACTACAAAGGCCTGTGGTTGGAGATGAAGTTTTAAGCCGCGACGCCTACACAGGTCATGGGCCATTGGAACGGTCATGTCTGATGATATAAACTTTCTGATGATAAAGGTTTCTGAGACATGGTTAAATCTTTATCAAGCGCCAGTTGATCAGAAATATGATATTTTTATGTTCTATTTTAACACATGCTTTCCAAAAGTTAAAACTAGAATAAGGAATTGTCGTAGAGTTGATTGGATAAGTGAGGATTTAAAAAAAGAAAAAGAGGAATTAATCTGTTTAAGTCAAACAATAAGGGTCACTAAAGATAGCACTTTAAAGAGTATGTTAAAGGATAAGAAAAAGCTTTATTATAAAAATATGATTGACACAAAAAGTAAATAATAAATATGTAACTAGTACAAATTATCAAGTCAGACAACCCTTGCAAAACAGTTTGGAATATTATAAATAACTAGCTGTACCCGCCCGCTTCGCCGGTCATAATATTGAGTTTGATTTAGAACCTAATAGCTGAAAGAATTCAAGCATTTTTGCTTCTTCTACCAATATTAGATTTTTTTAGGAGGCATGTCATAAAAAGTAAACTGCAAAACAAATAATTATTTATTTTTTATTTTCACATTTCACCACATGTTTTAATTACCGAGGAAAAAAGGTTAACACCAAATACAGATCACCTGATCAAGTAAAAGTAGTGTGTGCTACACTCTCAAGGTGAAATGAAAAACTACAATAAATCAAAACATATACAGTACTGTTGTTGTGAGAACTTCAATCTGCTTATGGCATGTGAAACTACATTAAACCACACAGTCATGTGTTTTTTTTTTAAACAATTCAGATTCTCCATTTGAATAACATGGGATCTTTAGGAGCCCGTGGGGCGGGACCCTGTGGACGGATCTGCATCAAACTTCACAGAAACCATCTCGGGAGTATACAGGACAACATCCTAAAGTTTCATGGCGATCGGTTGGATGGTTTGGCAGCGCATAAACTTCAAACATATATACAAACATCCTCTTTTATAAATATAGATGAAATAAAACCACTCATAGAAAAAAAGAATAAAATTAAACTAACAATTAATGGTAAAACAGAAAGTGATCCAGTGAAAATCTGTAATATATTTAATGAACATTTTATAAATACCGTTGATCATTATGTAACTCCTAATATTGCCTAAAACACAAATTTTGCTTCCAATATAATCGCTGGTAATAGTAATAATCAAAACAGTACTCTCCAGAAATTTCAAATTAAACCCATAACTGAACTGGAACTTGAACAAATTATCATGTCTTTTAAAAATAAGTATTCAGCTGGTTTTGATGAAGTCCCAATGCCAATTATTAAATGTGCAAAACATTTTCTAATTAAGCCACTCACCACCTGATAAACTCATCCTTTAAAACTGATATATTCCCAGGGTATATTCCCTGATAAGTTGAAAATCTCAAAGGTTAATAGCGTTTTTAAGAAAGGAAATACTGCAGATCCAAATAATTACAGGCCTTTATCAATATTGTCAAGTTTTTTCTAAAATTTATGAAAGAGCAATGTACACAAGACTCATGGAGTTCCTTGAAAGCAATGAGCTGTTTGATTCTGAATAACATGGTTTCAGACCAGGAAAATCTGTTACAACTGCTGGCATTGACTTCATAGAGTCAATTACTGATGCAGTTGACAGAGGTGATTATGTCGCGGGAATATTTATGGATCTGTGTAAGGCATTTGATAGCGTTTCACAAGATAACCTAATAAGTACCCTCAGGGACTTAGGTATTGTTGGAATGCCACAAACTTGGTTAAAATCCTATCTTAACGATAGAAAACAATTTTTTGAAACATCTTTTATAAATATTTTTAATCAATTAATATCTGTTAATTCAAACTCAAAAACTATATTACACGGTGTGCTTCAAGGATCTATTCTTGTTCTTATGTTACCTTAACGGCTTACCAAAGACTGTAAAAAATTCAGGAACTAAAATGTGCTTGTATGCGGATGACTCTAATCTAATTATATCTAACAAATCTTTGCAACAAATAGAAGATCAATCATTAATTGATTTGATTTCAATCAGAAACTATTTTTTAAAAAAAATTTGTTACTTAATCTTGAAAAAACTAACTTTATCTTATTCAGTACACGCCAAAATAAATGTTTGAACAGTTCAAAAATTGAAATAGAGCAAGTAAAACTTAATCAATTAGACAGTACAAAATTTTTAGGAATGGTTTTGGACAAAAATTTAACTTGGAATGAACACACACAATTGGTCTTAAACAAAATATCCTTTGGTTTGTATGCCTCAAAAAGCATATCAAGATTCTGTAAGTTGGATGTTTTAAAATTGGTATATTTTGCCCATATTCACTCACATATATCTTTTGGTATTGTGATGTATGGTGCAACTAGTGATCAAAATTTGAAAAGTATTTTTCAGATTCAAAAACAAGCCATTCGTGTAATGCTAAATTTAGAGGAACGTGAATCGGCAAAGAAACATTTTTCAACATTAGGTATTCAGATATCGAAACCAGTTGGCAGTTCCAAAATTTAAACTTGAATTTAGGAAAAACCCATTAGTTGCTGGAGTAAAATTTTATAATAGTATCCCTAAAAATAAAAAATATCTCAAATCTCGTTGTTTAAGTTAAAGCTAAAAAATATCTTCTTAGTAAAACATTATACTCATTTAACGATTTTTTTGTGTAAACATTAATGCATAAATAATTATAGACATTTGATGTATTAGTAATTAATATTGATAATTATCTGTTTATTCTTTCTTAAAGATGTGTTAATGAAATTTGCTGTGTATATTGATATTTAGTTTTTAGTATTTATACCATTTACATTTGCATATTAAGTAACGAAAATGTACAAATGATGAATAAAGATTGTTTTGAATTGAATTGTAAACAGGTGACAAGCTATCTGTGCACCGACATCGGGCCGTCTGATGTCTGCGAAAACACTAGCCGTGGGAACTTGGCTTTAATATATTACACTGTACTACAGTTTAATTTTAAGAATGTTGATAATTAATTTTTGTGCTCATTACATAATGTACAAGCTTATGTTTTATATTAAAACCAGGCCTACTGTAAAAAAAGCGTAATTGTGACCTGCAGTAGGCTATATACATTCTGCAACATGTATTTTTTCTAACCTTTTCATTCTGATTTCGTTATTCAATATATACTATACAGCATTAAAATTAAACGTGCGTAAGCACTAATAATGAGTTTCCAGCGATATAAGTGTGGCGGGTGAATTCTCTATAATCCGTCTATTCTCTAATCTGTCGCGGTCCCGATCCCTGACAGAAAATAGGGTTTCTAATGACCTATAAAACGCAAATACCACTGACTCATCCTCTCATCACTGTAACTAAAAATGTACTAAGCCTACGAGGGAGGGGAGGGGAGGGGAGGGGAGGGGAGGGGAGGGGAGGGGAGAGAGAGAGTGAGAGAGGGAGAGAGAGAGAGAGACATGGCTTCCACTATAGTGAAGCCATGTCTCTCTCGCTCTCTCTCTTGCGCGCCCACGCTCTCTCTCGCTCTCTGTTCTTGCCCATGTTTTGTACAGCCGAGTTGCCCATGTTATTCTTAAGAATCTGCAGAGGCTGTCGGCCATTTTGATATTAATCCCATAAGAACAATGTCATTGGCGTATCCACATTTCTTTGTTAATTATTGACCAAAAGTTGTGTATGAGGTGTCATTTTAAACGTTATCATATTGCACGTTGGGTTTGCTTTTCATATTTCGAATAAATATGCCTAGTTATTTGAAAATTAAAACTTAAAACTAAATGTTTGTTATATTTTTGTCTATAGACCTAATTAAAAATTCGCAAAGCAATTCTAATGCACAATTTCATTCTTGATCAAATGTAGTTTGTTTGAAAAAAATCCATTTAAAATTAACTGTTTAGTTTGGATATGCGTGATCGTATGTTCGGCTTGAAAATAACATTGTTCTTATAGAATTAAAACCAACATGGCTGACAACTTCCAACAGCCTCTACAGGCTCTCAAAGAAAATTTTCGATTTCAAACCCCTAAAATCAACCCGTATTTATTGGGAATGTGAAAATGTTTTAATTTGTTGGAGGTCTACATGATTAGACTTACCTTTAGTCAAAATGTCATAATTTTTTGTCATCGACTGACTTAAATAAATTGTCCGTCGCAACTACGATATCATAACACTTTTTTAATTTTACTAGGAATGGATCTATCTTCAGTCCAAATTTCAAAATATAAATGTACAGAAATTGTTATTTACACAAACCCTTAAATCTGGGTTCCTCACTAGGATTTCATTATGAGCCTTATTACTTTTTTCAAAATAATCTAAGGGTCGCAAGTACAGTACAGTATTATACAGTTTCTATACACACCCATAAACATACATTATTGGTACAGAAACCTAGTCAGTAAACCAAAGATGTTGTATAATACAACACTATTTTTAAATAATTAATTGGAAATAACAGACAATGATTTTACTTCCTGCACTTAATACATTATTGCAGTTCTAAAAAAACATTAAAGCCGCAAAAAAATAGTGTTAAAGGGTGCTAGCGACCCGAGGGGTACGTAGTGAGTATCCCTGCCCTCGCAACTTAAAGTTTGCTATGTCTTTGCACGCACAACAAACCACAAGGAACAATGTCAAGGACAAGGAATATTGACGTGGCCACATTAGACAATTTGGGCAGCCAGGCTGGAGAACAGGAAATACTTCCGGACGAGCGACTCAAGAGAAAGAAATGGGGGAGTGAGAGGGGTAATTAGTTTCTTTTACTGCTCACAGGTTGCAAACTTCAAATGTAAACAACGATGTTTATGAAATTTTATCAGCAGTTGGAAAGTAAATAATGGTGTGTAAAATATTGAGAAGGTTATAGATCTTTCTTAATGTTAAAAAGAGTAAGTTGATTGATTCAGTGAAAGTTATGTTTGATCTATAAATAATACAAAAGCAAATGCATGTCTGTGTCTGAACGTCATACATAACTACAACATGAGACTGATCGTCATGAAACTTTGGGAAGTTATGTATTTTCCCAAGAAGTTTTTAAGCATGATTTTATCACATCTGCCTTCTGAGCTCTACCTCGCTGACCTTTAAAGATTCAATGGTAATTGAATGGAGTTTTTTATTTAACCCTTTTAGTGCCAGAAGAATTTTAAAAATTACTCTTTGCTAGTGCCAGAGGGTTTCTATCAATTTTACAACGTGCCATTAAATAATTCATATCTCTGTTATTTATGACACAAAATGTATAATTTTTATATGTAATTGTGCATAAATAACCAGTCTATTTAAATAACATATTCAAAATAGCGTTGCACCATACATGCTACTTTTATTAAAAATAAACTTACGATATAAAAACGTTATTGTCTTTTTTTCTTTGAGCATTCTTATGACCATGACAAAAATAGGTGGGCTCTATTCAATCATGTTACTTTGAAGACAATTTAGTTATTAATATCTTGTTGAAATTTCACAATAATTTGTTGACAAATAAAAAAAGTTATGGCAATTTTTATGTTGTTGAAAACAGCTGTTTTCTGACAGGTTTTGGAATGTTTAGTATCAAAATATAACTAAATATCATACAACCATACCAAAATAATGGTTTTTATATAAAAGTATACGTATAATCCTAAATCTACAAAAACGTTATTTGTGAATTTTTTAATGGATTTTGTTTGTGACGTCCTGTTAACAGGACGTTGGCACTTTGTCCATAGTTTTTGGGACGTCCAGGTAACAGGAGGTTGGCACTAAAAGAGTTAATCATTAGCACATAAATAACATAAATGATCACTTTTGAAACAGGCTAAGCACTAACATTAAATGTTTAATTTAGACTATAAATAAGTTGGAGCTCAAGTGTAGTGGGTGAGCTACTGTACATAAATTTACATATAACGGTTATGCAATAAGAACGCCGGATTTAAATACCTTGTTCTTTTATTTGCGTTTGGTTTGGAATCCAAAAATACCTAGTGATCAGTATCAACTCCCATTTCCAGTCATGGATGACACCACAAGTCAATGTGTAGTTATTGTTAAAGTGCATTAGGCCTAAAAGTACGATTATGCCAAAAAGCTCAGCGCTATCAAAACTGTCCAGCAAGATAATGTGACTTTACTACATAAGACTGTTTTGTTTTCTATTTTCTTAGGGGATATTTCATGTCACTTGTCTACATGCTAATAGTCTTCAAACCATTCAAGACATCAAAGGGGAAAATTTATTGTGTATTCAAGAAATCCAGCCTCAAGTTTGTGTACAAGTGATAGAAAACTTTGTAAAAAGAATCAGAGTCTGCTATCAATCATGCTGCAAGTGGGCATTTATTAAACATTGTATATCATAAGTAATCACCAGTGTTTGTTAACAATTCGCTGAGGCCAAAGGCTGAGGTTTAAAGTTGTTTGGTCAAAAAATGTTCCATTTTTTCGATTTCAATGACTTTATATTCAGCTATTTAACACCTCCCAAGTAGTTATTTCATTAACACGTTGAGTGCTGACGACCCGGTTCCGGGTCCCGCGTGGCCGAGCGCCGAGTGCGCGTGCCCCGGATCCGTGTCGCGCTGCAATGTTCTCTTATACTAGGCAGTGTGAGCTCAGCTCTTGTGGAGGGAGGATTGTATGTCGCCCGCTCCTTCAGTGCAACACGTGCTATATTTTTGTGTTCGTCGTTTCCGCCTAGCGATTTTTTGAGTTTTCTTATACACGTTATTGTTTTTATAGTATTTAGTGAGTAGTTGCTTATATTATATTTGTATATAGTTTATTTTTATTAGTGTTTTATATAGCTTATTATCATTTAGTGAAGTAATAGTGTTAATTTAAATAAAAATGGCTGATCGTAATGAAAGTGATGATGACCTTGGAAGTGACCGGAAACAGGAACAAATATTATTGGATGGCGTTGTAAATATTGTAAATATATAACAATTAGTTTTTAGTGAAATATAAAGTGTTTGTGACATTGTTTGGGTGCATTTTGAAAATGTTGCCATACATTTGCCTTCTTGGCGCATCCCCAGGAGCTGACGACCCGGATCCGACCCATGGATTTTTACTGACAGGGAATGAACAATAAACCATTCCACCGACTTCCTGATCTCAAATTAGCATCTGAAAACACTAATGCTGAGTAGTTTTTTTTGTTTTTAACTTTCAGATATAGACGTGGTATAGGTCTAACATGTATAGCAGTCAACGTTTTAAAATTATGTTTATAGTTATAAATACAACATCTCAAAGATGAGAATTTGGACTTTCTTTATATGTACAGAATTAAGAAACTATTTTCCCCATTACTCCAAATTTTTTAAAAACAGATCCTCACTGACTGGTCTTGCTCATCAGTTATTTTAAATTACGTAATTTACCTGCAAAGTGGTAAATTTTATTTTAAATTTGATGTTATGTTTGCTATTATTTTATTACGATGAGAAATACAATGTCTTGTTTGCCATTTTATGCTATTTCATATCACACAATTTACAAAATTGATTAACTTTATACACTCAACTTTTGTATGTGCTTTTACCCACATGTTACATTGCAATCACTACGAACACGTACAGCAAGACACAGCAACCACACCCGCAGGTGTCCCCTACTAAAACAGGATTAGTTGATTGAATGAGAGCTAGAAGAGGCTCGCCTTCAGGAGCAACAGGTTGTTTGTGGTGGGCTATAAGAATAGTAGTACTTGTTATTTTTGTAAGTTTTATGGTCCCTGAATTAGCAGCTTTATCAGGTGACCATGCCACTTAACAGCAGAGCTTGAAAATATGTGCGTGCTTCTTTCACTTCAATATGAACAACTGCAGTGTCTCGCAGAAGGGTGGTCAGTTGATATTCCTTTTTCCACAAAATGTTTATCGACCACCAACATTCTGAGGTTTAACCAACCTGGCGGCCCTTGATTTATCGTCGAAATCAACATAGCAAGGTTCGAAAAGAGAAAGTATCGGGGCAGGAGAGTAGAGGACAGTGGATGTTTGGCAGGATTGAGCATAGGTGAGAGCGAAATGATTTTATCCTTTCAGGCATTCTGAAGGAGTAGGTGAGACCAGGAACCACTATTATTAGTAATTGCTGAAAGGCCTACAACTGCTCAAACCAAGAGGGTTTTCATCATCTCATAATAATTGCATAACTTAATTTTTTTTTTTTTTTTTTATAGTATAGGCCTAGGTCTAGCTCAGAGAAACAAACCGTTTCCCTGTAAAAGATATATTTTTAATAAGATAACACGTACAGTGGTACTGGCCCAGCTACCAACCCATACACGTACAGTGATACTGGCTCACCCGCCCTCCCACACACTGTACGTGTAATTTTATCACCACTGTACGTGTACGGGTGGGTGGGTGGGGTCAACACTACTGTACGTGTATGGGGGGATGGGTAGGTCAAGAAGGTTGTGTAGTACCATTGAACGTGTATGGGTGAGTGGGTGGGTTAGTACCATTGAACGTGTATGGGTGGGCAGGTGGGTCAATACCACTGTACGTGTATGGGGTGGGCGGGTGGGTCAATGCCACTGTACGTGTATGGGCAGGTGGGTGGGTCAATGCCACTGTACGTGTATGAGCGGGCGGGTTGGTCAACGCCAATGTACGTGTATGGGCGAGCGGGTGGGTCAGTGCCAATAATAATCTGGCCTCTGTCTGGTCTCTTGTCTGGCCTCTGTCTGTTAAGTTAAAACCACTGTACGTGTATGGGTGGGTGGGTGGGTCAATACCACTGTTCGTGTATGGGGGTGGGCAGGTGGGTCAATAACACAGTGCATGTATGGGTGGGCGGGGGTTCGAATTGAAAAGGAAAAATAGGACATACAAAAATTTACCTAAGAGGAAAATCCACCAACACCATGCAGTAGAGAATAAATTAAGAAAAATCACATCAACGTACGTGTATTGAACCCACCCGCCCACCCATACACGTACAGTGATATTGACCCACCCGCCCACCCATACACGTACAGTGATATTGACCCACCCGCTCACACCATACACGTACAGTGATATTGACCCTAGCGCCCATCCATAAACGTACAGTGATATTGACCCACCTGCCCACACATACACGTACAGTGATATTGACCCACCTGCCCACCCATACACGTACAGTTCCTCTCATTTTCCAATGTTGTTGTATGTTTTGCAAAAAGTTCAATATAATATTTACAAAAAAAATAGATGTTTTTCTAATATGTACACGTGTACGAGACGTGAGACGTGTACGAGAAATATTTGCTGATACAGTAATATCTCTTAAGTCACTATCGCTATCACTAACTTGACTCAAACTATAACTTACACCACTGCTATAGTCTTCAATATCGGAATCACAATCATGAAGACGATCTATTTCACTTACAGTAAGTGATTCAAACTCACGTTAACAACTAGGATTTTTATCACTCATTTTAAAATAACTTAAAACTCTAAAATCTATAATGATTATCACTTACGTACAACTAAACTTATGACACACAAGATACAATCAGTCAAAACGAGTTTCGAAAATCTTTTACTTGCAAAAATGGAGGGGGAATAGATGCGCGCGAATGACGCCACTAGGAGTCACCCGCATTCCTCGAACATCTGCTATGACGCCACTCGGCGTCATCCGCAAGGAACGTGTTAAGTCTAATCTCATCCTTGTCACTTTAAAAGATTAGACTTAAAATTATGTATTAATTTGGACAGTGCTGTATTTATTTGTGTACGTGAACATATTTGTTAATGTTTTTAATGTTCCCCTACATATTTTCCTGTACATTGATCTGGGCCAATTGAACTGCACTATGAGACAGCCGCCCATCTGAAAAATGTGAAGTTTTGAGGTCTCTAGTAGGTGCGAAAACGTCTAAATTTTAGTACCTCACCTTTAGTATGTGCCCTCATTGATCCACACCCACAGCTACACATTGTACTAGGCGGTGATATCTGTAAATTATTGGCAAGATCATTTCTATTGCACATGTTCCAAATTGTTCTTGCGAACTGCCTTTTTGCTGTCCCGTGATGAACATTCTGTCGTAACAAACTTGAAAAACTTCGAAACGATGTTGTTTTCAAAATAGTACTAACTATACCGTTCATTATGAGATTTATTTAAGATAAGCCTAAATAACAAATAATAAAGTACGTTTAACACGACTGCCCGGCAATTACAACAGCCAGCGCCTTCTGGTATATGACTGCTCCAACTTCCATTTCAATTCCATGTTTCTCTCCACTCCACTCCACTTCCTGAATTCCACAATCGTACTCGTTCCAAGTAGGCTCGTTGGCTGCATGCAAACCGCAAAATAGAACAAACCAATTAATTGTACAAT